>JAYMSV010000722.1:0-15365 GCA_036897745.1 Erodium moschatum | reverse complement strand
AAGGAGGAAGTTTGTTATCTTTAATAATATAATTTCGTTTCGATTTTTTTAATTTATGAAATTTCTACAACTAACCGGCTAATTCTACTGTGAGACTGTTTCAATTACCACAATTTTCTAAGTTTCCCTCCTGAACAATCTCAATTAGGTACACATGTAAGAACCCTAAAAGAAGCAATTGAAAAAAATATGATCCAGGAGAGATTAGATAGTGCTATTACTAAGCCAGCCCAAGATCTAGAAAAGCATAGAAAAATGTAGCAAAATAGTTCTAAGTTGATGCATTTTATTTCAGTTTAAACTTAAGTTTAGGAGTTTTGTATCAAAATAAACCTAACTACTTTGGTTTGGTTCAAAACTAGTCTTTTGTTTCAATTTAGTCCCAATTTATTGTTAATCCAAAGCCTAAAGCGGAACAGTTTAAAAAACTTAGGACTAAATTGAAATATTCTGCTCAATATTAGGACTAAACTAAAGCAAAACTCTTACCTTTAAAACTAAACTTATAAGAATAGCTAAGGGGCCACCTGAGACAGAGAGTGGTACTGTGTGGCTTCTTCACAAGTCAATTCTTGCAAATTTATGGCATCAACACTGCAAAAACTGGCACCAGTTTTTCTTGCCTCAAGTAGCTCCTCCCAATAAATGGAAGCTTTATGAGCATCCATACCCGGGGCCTTAATTGTGAACACAGCCTGAAACAGAGAAACATTTTCCAGTCCAAGAACAAAACTATGTACGGGTTCCAATTCAATTTTCCACCTGACAAGCACGTGGGCACACATTTGCAGACACAGTATCGAATAGTACACTTATTAAAGGTCTCACAAATGATAAACTTATAAACTTACCGTTTCAACATCTAGCCCCGCCCCACATGCTGGAATTTCCAGTAGAGCTTCTGGTGCAGACATATAATGCAACATGTTATGTTTAGGTATGTTTGCATCAGGATGGGTTTAGGTAGAAACCACGTTTATAATGCACACCAGGAAATTATGTAAACTACACAAGATTCAATCTCAGCTGTCTATTATTTTGAACCAATGGTCTGAGTTAGTTTCCTAGAGT
This sequence comes from Erodium moschatum, assembly GCA_036897745.1. Taxonomy (NCBI): domain Eukaryota; kingdom Viridiplantae; phylum Streptophyta; class Magnoliopsida; order Geraniales; family Geraniaceae; genus Erodium; species Erodium moschatum. Next base: position 14,294 of record JAYMSV010000722.1, on the reverse strand, counting down.
GCATTCTAAAGGGGGGTTTCTACCAGAACTAAACTTACCTCTGTTAGCATCAGAAGTTAGTTCCACAGAATCAAGTGTAAGTGTCTCAGATCTTAATAGCAAATAGAGTTCAGCTGATAAGTGAGTTAAAAACGAACGAGCAAATAAATTAGTAGTCTATAATATGATTAAAGAAATAATGTAAATATGATAGGGAAAATTAATCCTATGGAACAGGCAAAAAAAGAAGAAAGGTATGTATAACAATCAAGTAATCAGACCTTTTACGTGTTATTTTAATAACTGTTCTGTGCGATGGATTCTAGACCTTCTCATCTGGATCAGTCGATTCTAATAACCCACCATGTTTGAGTGATTTGGTGCTCGCTACTATATGAGGGCGTCGTTCCTTACCTCCAGGCTTGGAGGAGGCGTTACCATACCACATCATACCTGCTACTGCAATGATCATGCCTATAATTACATGTAGGTTGAGACCCTCTTTCCCGAAGAAGAAGAAGCCTAAGATCAGGACGAGAATAGTTTTCATGTGGCCGAGTACTTGGAATGACACAGCTGTGAACCTGCCAATGCAGATGAATTGGCTGAGGTTGGTTCCTACTGCAATGGAGCAGGACAGGACGATGAACGACTGCAAACAAGAAAGGAATCATTCAGCATTTTCGGAACCAGTTACAACATAATCATTTAGAGGCACACAAAAGTTTATAAACATAGAAAAGAAATGAAGTTTGATGTCAAAGGTTAACATCATTAAAAAACAGCAAAATTTTGAGCATGGCTATGCATGATGTTGGATAATGCTTAATTAAGATTATATTAGAATTGGATTGATTTAAGTTTCCTTAATTATATTAGTATTTGGTTGATTTAGATTTTCCCATCATATTAGGATTTGTGCTTCCTTGCTTCTGCATAAGCAAGGTCTTGGAACCAAATGCCTTGATACACCTGATTTAGTCTATAAAAAAGAGTTTTGTAAAGTTAGGTCTATTTAAATCTTTGTTTAGGGTTTGCAATCGTTATCAATGTTACTATTAATTTAACTTATTGAGTTAAATTCTCTTTCCCCATAAAGTTAGGGTTTTATCGTTTCGATCTGAAACGTCGAAACAACCTTCTGCTGCACTAACACATGCTATGGCAACATATATACAGATAATTAAAAAAAAAAAGCTTACCACAGAAGTCAAGTCATACTCATATGCAGTGACTCTTTTATTCGTTAACCAGTAGTCTAGAAAGGGCCCTACTATCAGCAGAGATGCAGCTTGTGCGGGAGCAGTATGCCCCAATAAGTTGAATGATCCTAGAGAATACTTCCGTTGAAGATAATGTACATACTGCATGGCGTAAATATAAAAAAAGTTAAACAATGTAGAAATCAAATATATGAATAATGGTTAATAATGAACTTTGGATAGACTGATCACATATAATTTGTTGGACATTTACATTTATATTGAAAATGAAGATACAGAGTTCAGGTTACACATAACACTTACAAAAGAATTTCCTCTTACTTACCCAGTTGAAAGTAAAAAACTAAAAGAAATCATGAGCAAAGCATCATATATCAATTTGCCATTACATATAGATTTCCATTTTCGTTGACTAGAAAGAAGCAACAAGATAAATACAAATTTATTTCTAAAATACTAGTTCAATATGCATATATAGGTATTCCCTTTTGTTTTTTGGGTATGTGTGTATGCTACATACATACAAAAACTGAAATAATATAATGCTCCCTTCGTCCAGGAATAAGTGTGCCCCTTTCTTAAAACATACGTCCAAAAATAAGAATCCCATTCCCTTCTTGTTAGTTAATTAGTCATGAATTACCAAGGATATCCGCCTATATTTCGTTATAACAACTTAGGTAGAGGGTAAATGATGAAAAGTTGAAGACAAAAAAAAAAAGAATTCTTAATTCTTACATACAGTTAAATGAGCCACTTATTTTGGGAAAGAGGGAGAGTAAGTCATAACTCATACACTGTATATTAACCCATCTCTGGAACAACTTTAATATAACTAACAAAGTCATGCCAACCCGACACCATTCACCATACATGTTAAGATCACAGGTTCAGGATAGGGTTACTAAGTTACTTACATATTGCTGCATTGCAGTACTCCAAACTGCAATAAGAGCAGCTATAAAACCCTTGGCATTGACACTCACATCGGTAACCGTACAGACTGCAACACCAAGGAGAACCAGCATTATGCTAAGTTTTGTGTCTCTTGAGTATCTCACTTTGTCCAAGACAACTTCCAGCAAACAAGATACAGGGATCATACTAAGCTTTGCAATCTGACAATAAGTTTGAAAGGAATAGGTATGCTTTTAGTTGCAGAATTTCTACGAGAGGAAAGAAAAGAGAAATGGTTGTTCCCTGAAACGTACCTGATAGAACCCCACAGAGTTCCACATCAAACTCACGTTCATTCCAACAATAGAAAAGTTTGCAAACAAAACAAATCTTAGCAGCTCAGATAATGGTAAGTGAGAAGGCTGGATGTATCCCAGCCATCTAAGGATAACAGTCAACAAGGTTGTTGTGGCGAAATGCAGTCCAGTTAATGTTGTAGCTGCAGAACAACAGACGTCACACTTTAAATAAAATATCAAAATTAATGCAAATATATTTATGGACACTTCCTATTCGTATGTTTATGTTGCACTTAGGATCAGAGAAAAGCGGCCTTATTTTCTAGGAAGCAACAAAACACGCTTCTCCATAAACAATTTTTATTAACCATGGAGAAATAGGAAATCCTTTTTCTATATCTAAGTGAGCAAAAATGATATTCAATCCATATGGATTAGTATTCCGTTTCCCAATATGTTACAAATTTTAAGACTACGCGACTTCAAATTGCAGCATCAACACTGTAGCACTTCCAAGGTACAAGCCATTATGCAGAAAAAGTATAAACCAGGTTAGACCGGCTTGAACTTGACGAGCTCTTGTAAAAAAGCAGTTAAACCAGAATTTCCCGATTTTAACCAATAGTTCTGCTTACGCATTCATGGCAAAGCAGACCAGAAAAGTACCATTAAACCAGTTAGGCAGGCTGATCAAGTCCCGACAAAACTAGTAAGTATTATAAAATGCATATTTCCCTTATCAGAATTACTCTTTCAACTAGGTTTTCCTTGAGAACAGTGATCATCATTTCATCACTACTAATCCCTCATTTAGAAAAGGCCTGCATTATAAAAGAACTTGATTGGGAAAAAAATGGTTTTCTCTTCTCTTTACCCTTCCTAAAACGGTTACACGTGATACAGTAAACACAACAGGAACAATGCAAATTACAGGAGTACCCATATGCATTATATTATATAAGAGACAGAAAAGGATAAACATATTCGGAACACGTAATCACAGAGGACATACCAAAACTGAAACCGTATGTAGCCATCAATGCCTTGTTGACAATGATGATTCCGACAGATGTTACAACATTGAACATCCATGAGGCCGCATCAATAGTTTTTTTCTTATCAGCCTTACTTCCTGAAGACATTTTTACTTGTAACTTCCAATTTATGATCGGACTATTCACTGTTCAGTCTTCATGAAAGCAAGGTAATATTTTGGTTGAATTTCAGAAAGCAGAAGTTGAATCTGCATCAGCAAAAGAGAAGTGTCAGAAACAAATTATTACAGAACAGTTGCAACAATAATCCTCTCTGGTAAAAGGAAACGGTATGGTTACAAACAAAAATTCTCATGAACTGAAGTTAAGACTCGAGAGAGTTTAAGACCACTGAAAAAACAGTAAACATGAACCAATGCAAGAGGTTCACACTTAACCATCATAGCCTGATGACTATGAGTCATTGACCAGACTAAAAGAGTTGCAATATCCGAATCAGAATCACATTGCTTATCCTTTCTGCAGGAAGCACTGGGAAGTGGGAAAAATACATTCTCAGACTTGTTCCATGAGAAACTCTTCAGATTACACCCAATGACCTCTGTAACCCAAGGATTCAATCATAAATAACTTATCATAGCCTATCACAAACATAGAACAGAATATCCGCATCATTCAGTGAAGACGCTAGAAGATTAATCATAGCTCTTCCAGATCTACTTTACATAATCCTTTTTTTTGCTAGAATACTACCTACCAACAAACCGAACTGATTCATTCAGAGATTCTCCGGTAAAAGATTTCTGAAGCTTCTCAATGATTATAATCTACTCTATTTTACTGCAATCAGTTCCAAAGCTTGCTACATTTTCTTCATTCCCCATCCACGCCTCACTCTTAACTTACTCACTCAGCTTCCATATTGATGAGTCACTTCTGAAGTTCTACTGAAAATGCTTCACTATCATTCAAGTCAAAAAGTTCAATCTAATCTCGTTTTCCTCTTATCAACTAAACCAAACTACAATAGAGATCAGACCATACAAAATTGCTAAAACCAACTTCTGAGCAGAAATTTAAGATAAACATACCAACCGGATCAAATTCAACAACAAATCTAAGTCCAAAAACGAGTTGCTGGAAGCAAAATCACACTGATCCCCAACATGGAATCCCAATGACTGTACGAATCTGGAGCAGATCCATCGCGATTCCACGTCAAGATCACACAATCAACTCGCTGGTTGAAGTTTTAAGGAAAACCAGATTCTCGATCCAGTTCCAATCTACTTCAATTCCACCGAAAACGACATTCAAATCTACAACAAGCTCAACTAGAACTGAACTACAATCACACAGCTGAAGATTAAAAAAACACACACACACAAAAACAGCAACAGCCTTTATAGAATATAGAGCAAGTTCAGGCACAGGTTAAGATAAAGGCATGAGTAATGAGTAACACAGTATCTGCCAAAGCGAAGCTGCATTTTCCAGGAAAACAAACAAAAGAGAGTCGAGGTCTTACACGTTGAATGTGCGATTTTCTCGGGAAAGAGATTTTCCGAGAAAACGCAGCTCGGAAAATTGAGAGGGAAGAAGAGAGGAATTGGCTGAGAAGATGAAACAAAAACTTAACGGAAGTGCGTTCATTTTTTTTCGATATAGTAGATAAAATAAAACAATTTTTTGGAAGATTTATTTATTAAATTTAACTAAAATTTGGACTTTTGTTATTTAATTATTATTTTATAGATTTTAGTTTCATAAATAAAATTACCATTTTGAAACAAATTTATACGATCATCACAATTTAATGATCATATGCAACCTATGCTCTAGTTTTTTTTCCCTAAGCAAAAAGATTCATAAATTTTTTTTTTTGAAACATTCATTAAAAATTAATAATTCTTAAGTACCGAACAAACACACTGATCAACATAAGCGTTACATCCATCGATCGTTCTCAAGAACCCGATGGACGACCAGCAAGATGAATAGCTCTCGAAAAGGACGACGCAACGCCTAGATAAACTACACCTACCAAGTCGGATTTTTGTATGGACTCTCCGGAGAGATCCGTCGATAGAAAGGCCCGACCGGACACGCCATCAGAGGCAGCAGCCACACCTACCGCATTGTATGCAACCAGTGCTCTAGTTAGTATCAACTGAGTCTGTAATTTCGATATAATATAAGATCATTGAATGATATATAATTATATTAACGGCATTTCAATTAAAAAAAGTAAGAAATATTTTTTGATTGATTTCTTTTCGAATTTTCTCATTCAAAATAACACTTCAGAATCGAAGCACTATTTCAAGTTCCAACGGTAACATTAACCAAATATGTAAAAGCTACCTCTCTTTTGGGACTTCTCTAAGAACAACATGAACATAACTGGATAGGCTTTCATATTTACAGGAAATAAAACCCAAACAGATCTTCACATTACTGGGTTGACTTTAGGGTCAACGAGGGTGTGAGAAGATTGCTAAGAACCAGATTGCTGATGTCTGAAAAAATCTGCACCATCTTCAACATCATCGGAGTTTAAGGTTGCACATTGAGCCATGAGTATTCGATATACTCTCTTGGAACAAACCTCGCCTAATCTTCTATCTCCTCCAACTATGCCTTCTGTTACCAGGTCCTTGAGCAGAAACTCTTTTTCGTGAACCTGTAGTGTTTAAGAAGAAAGGATCAAAAATCGATAAAGGTGAGAAAGTGAAGATCATTTGTGGGGATTGGTAATCGATAAAGTTGAAAGAACACGAATCGGATAGGAAAGCAGAGGCACGAGTGTGACTGAGACAAAACAGCATTTATATGACCTGTACATTTATGGCATACAATCAACTGCAAACTCAAACTTAAAATGTAAATTGTGAACCCATATGAGCCATTAGATGAAGTATAATTGATGGTCCAGATTTAAAATAAATAAATTATTAATGGCATGAATTGGAAATATGCAGAACTTCGACTTTATTTTTATTTAAAACCTATAAAAAGCCTGGGCAGTTGGATCCACTCGATCAAATAGCCCAGATGAGTTTACAATTTATATTTTAAGAATGATTACGGTAGATAGTGCCCCTACATTTATTGGAACTCTTTGTTGTTAGGATTTTACTTATCATAGGAAATGAGGATAGTTTATGAAGCCAAACTCACTGAGTTTAACTGTTCACAGGACTGCATGGCATGTCTTAAACAAATAAAAGGGATAATTGCAAAAAAGTACCTTGAACTATTCACTTTTTTGCAAATCCTAGCCTTCTCTTTTAAAGAAAATTCTGGATTTTTTTTTAATTTAAAAATTCAAGGGAAAACGTTGTTTTGATACGAAGTGCAAGAAAAATACAAGTTCAAGGTGTTTTTTGTCATTATCAAAGAAGAAGGATATGATTTGTAAAAAGTGGGAAGTATAAAGGTACTTTTTTGCTATTATCTCCAAACTAAATTCCATTTGTTTGGAGACAAATTGGTTTATGTTATTAAGATCTCTCTCTAGATTATATATTTTCCCTTCATTCAACTACTATGCAATGTAAGGTTAAGCCATTTAGATATATCGGGGATGATGAACAAGCATGCCCGTATAATAACCATTGATATCGCATAACCCTCATAAATATTGATCATATTTGTATTCAGATGGCAGAGTCGAGTATGAAAAGAGAATGCTAATACTTACTGATTTACTTGGGTCCATATAAACACGCAAAAGAGACTTCATAGTAGGGTACCTCTTCCCTATAGCCATAGCAAATCGTGGCTGTACCTTTGGAATAGCTACCAAAGCCTTCAGCCTGAATAAATAAAAGCAAAGACTAGAGCATAAATGCAAAGTACGGAGATAAAATCTAGGGATAATTGCAAAAAATTACCCTTAGGTATTCAATTTTTACAACTTGTTATGTTTCAGAAAATTAGTGATTTTGGAACCAGCATTTGTTGGTATTATCTGAAAATTAGTCTTATTTGTGAAAGTATTTTTGCTCACCACGGACTCTTGTTTATGATTTTCTTGTCAACACAGTCCTTAGGAACAACAGCTCCGTTAGCATTTACAGATAACCGTGTTAACTTCTTTCTGCAATTGAAAAGAAACAAATAATTTTAGGGTGACAACGAACAGTAGCACTAGAAATATGAGAGAGATTATAGCAGAACTTTAACAATTTCAATAAGTTCTATCTATGTCCAGTATCAGATCAATCTGAAAGGAAAAAAACATAATAACTGAATATTTGTCTCTCTTTTTAGATTGACGAGCACACTTGTGAGATCTATAAAGTCAATCATTAGTTTTGATATCTGGATGTAAAGTGAAAAACACGGTTCAGATAGATCAAACGGGAGTCTGAGATAGTATTATATTATACATATACATTTCTTTACGTGCTTGAAAGGAATGATTCAGTTTCAGAATCATCACAAGAGTGAAGAATTTTGTACCTGAACTGACAAGAAGCCAAACTGGATGTCAAACCAACAACGTGCTCGGCTAATTCAGCTTCATCTAAGCAGTGCCTAGAATGTACCCTGATAAAATGTGTGGTCAGTTTCGCCATGAGCTGCAAGGAAGATTACGTATAAACATAAAAAAACAAACCTTTTAAGTTGAAAAAAGATAAAGAGATATATAACAGATCCAAATGTAAAATTACAATAACCAGCACTTTAGTTTTGTGTTGCGAACCTCCTCAACAGGTGGAGGTTTCCAACGATTGCTATTTGTCGGATTCTTGTACTGCTCCTTTTCCCTACCACAGTGAATTAATTTCATGTGATTAACATTTCTGGTCATTTTCAAGCATTTCCTCAGAAAAAATCATAAGCTCCGCAACACAGAAGTATTATCAAACATCAAATAATAACAGGATGAAGTTCTATAGCAATCTAACCTCTTAGTAATATATGACATTAACCTATTTGTCAGGTAACAAATAGTGTGAGATGGATAACGACTTTGGATGCCAGTCACGTGATCCAAAAAAGTACCATTTGTAATAAGATTACATATTTCTTCTGCCTCATATATGAGCAACACATATGGGATCTCTATTCCATTGGATGATATCTGCAACACACCAATTAGGTTAATGTGCATATTATAAATGGTAAAAGGATATATGCAGAACAATTATTTAAGATGCAGTAAAACAAATCGGGACAAAGCAGTCAAAATAGGGTTAACACTATGTTGCTGGCAGATTTTAGAAATTAGAAAGGTTTTGTATTAATTTTGGATTTAATCACCTGTGAAATATGATCTGGAACATTCATGGTCCAGACAATTGATCTTTTAATAGGATTCGATGATATCCGGTATGTAATCCCCTTTTCAGCAAACCTTGAAAGCAGTGGTCCTACAGAATAGGTGAAGAAATTTACAGATTATACAGCCAAATCTGAGGGGTGAATTACATGAATAAATACGAGCATAGTCTGCTTTCAATGAAGAAGAATATCAATATAGACTTCACCTCCAACTGACTGTAACTCTAGAACTTTAGAATCAATTAAAGCCACAATGGATTTCAGAGCAAGCTTCCCATTTTCCCACTTCTTCATTTCTTTCTGCTGTTTTCTCAACTCTGCAGCTTCGGCCTTTAAAGCTGCCTTTTGCAACTTCTCTTGCTGTGTGTAATGGATTGTTAATAAATTAAGCTTATTCATTTGTCTATGCACATAACTGAAACTCATTGAAACAAAATAACTCTTACCTCTTTCTTCTGTTTCTTTTCCTCCAAAAGCTTAGCTCTATCCTCTTCTGATATCTTCTTTCTTCTTGTAGCTCCATCCACTCTAAGTTTCTTCCCAGCATTTACTTGAGTTCCTATCTGTTTCTGGACATTACTTGTCTGCTCCATGCTAATATTTTTTTTGTTAGGATATCTGTCTACCTGAATCAATCTTATTGTGTCATCAAGATTTGTACTGTAAAAGATATCAAATGAGAAAATTAAGTCTTTGATGATGGTGTCAAGGGTTAGTGATTTTTAATCAGAAAGACTAAAGGAAAAAAAATGCAATATGATGAACACAATCAGATTAGTGGTTTTATGATCAATACAGCTTATCAATTGAAACAAATATATGATCCCGTGGTTAACCAGTCACAATTACAAATACATCTATATGAATGTTGATGACGGTATTGTTGACAAATGAAAACCATTGCTTTGCCTTAAATCTTTTAACAAAATAGACAATAACCATAAAATACAAGGGGGATACTATCATGCGATTCATAAGAATGTACCTGATGAATATCATCTTCAGAAGATGAAATTTGGTGTGAGTAGCTTCCCCCAGGCATATATGTTGGGTTAGCATCCCCTGATAATCATATTTTATCACTTTCATTAAAATGCAAGAAACAGATTTCAGATAATGGAGATATCTTATTTTTGACATTTCTCATATTCTAAATATAATGGACATAGTCCTAAGCACAAAACAACTACTCCAGACACAGCTTTGACCTACCGAGCAAAACTGTGGACTCATCAAATTTAGATTTCCATTCTGAATCTTGTGGTTCATCAAAATTAGGATCTCCTGTGTGATTCTCCTCCCAATTTTCCCATGCGGAATCACTTCCCGACTCACGATCAGACTCCAAGCATATAAGGCTACTAAGTCCTGATGCATATACATGGAGAGAAGGTGATCCAATATTCCGATCCACATAAGTAGTAAGCTAGGATACAGGAATATCACGGTAAAGGACATTCCACCCAAGCAAAGGTTACAACAAATCCAATAGAGAATAAATCAAAAGACACCAACAGAAAACAATCAAATAGAACTAGAAAAAGTGCAATGAAGTTTCAGGACACAGATAAGCATGACCAGTCCTCTGAAGATGACTACCATCAAGAGATGAAAGCTTTAACCCTTGACTGACTGCAGTTCAAGCTCTTTAGAGTCAATTTCAGTACCAAAAGTTAAGGGAAACTTACCCTTCTCCGAAACTTGATTTTCTCTCAACTGTGTAACTTCAGCCTTCGATGTTTCTTCATAGAATTTCTCATGCTGTATAATGGAATTTTATTCAGTAAAGTCTGTCAACTAATATAATGTTGACAAATCAAGCACATTACAAACTATACCTCATTCTTCTCGGCATCAGTTTTAGTTGTTTTCTGATTCACGGCATTACTTGTGTGCTCCATACACATATTTTCTTTGTCAGAATAATCCTGTACCTGAATCAAATATTATCAAGTAACCGAGGTGTGCATAGGTAACTGACATGTATCCCTCAGTTGAAGTAGAAAACAAATCACCACCTTCCAGAAAATTATTCTAACAAAATAGATAGACTTTCTTTGTGTTGCTCTGAAAGGATATCTATCAACTTTGTTATCTGAACAAAAATAAAGAACATAGTTGATGCATTGATGGTGTATTGGTATTAGTTCGATATTAAAAGCATCAATCCATCTTCAACCTTCAAGAAATATGATAACAACTATGATAAAAAAATAAAACAGGGCACACCTATCATGCCATGAATTAGAACGAAGTACCTGAGATATACCATGTTCAGAAGTTGAGGCTAGGACTGATTGGCCCTCATTCATACTTTTTAGATTATCATCCCCTGATAAAAAAACATATGCAGTAACAACAATTAAAATGCAAAACAAACTTCAGATAACGAAGACATCTTTGTTACAATTCTTATTAGAATGGCCCAGAGTTCCAAACACTAGCCAAACACAAAAGAAAGGAGTCAGGACACGACATTGACTTACTGAGCAAACCAGTGGACCCGATAAATCCAGATCTCCATTCTGAATCCTGATTCACACCAAAATCAGAACCCATTGTTTCTTTCTCCTCTAACATTTCCTCATGACTTTCAGACTCATTATCAGACTCCAGACATATCAATTTACTAATACCTGATACACAAATTAATAACACAACACAGAAATGACATGAAATTCAACTAAGCATATTATTAAACTCTATAATGAATAATTTGTACAAAAATTGAGAAACAAAATTGAATTGAAAAAATGAAGATAAAGCATGATCCTGAGCACTGAACTTCAATTCCACTATACCAGTTAGAGAATTTTCCTTCAGTAAACCTCCACATTCTCAAAGGGGTCTATACTCAGCTAATCAAATCAAGCTTCCTAAATCTAAATCTAAACCTAATATCTCCGATCACAAAACTGAAATTCGTCAAATTCAGTACGATTCACTCAAAACGATCCATTATTTGATTCAAATTTCACTACGGAGCATCATCAAAACATAAAAAAACGATCGAAGCGAGTGAAGAACTAACCAGAGAACTTTTGGGCAGGGGACGAAGCCCTAGCTTCGACACCAACGGCACCTCTCCTGATGCATTTCACGAAGCCAGCTTCTAAACCCCCCAACACGGTCAATGGAGTCTCGGGGACCACCGAAGGAAGCGATCTCTGAGGCGTCGGGTCATCGTCGATGACGAGAACCGTATGGTTCGTGTGAGGCTCGATCCTGGGCTTCTTCGAGAGAAATGGCAATGGCGTAGAGAATTGGACGTTCTCTTCTTCCTCGTCAGAGAGAACAATTGTCTCAGCCATTTTCGAAGCAAGAGCGAGCGCGAGAGAGTGATGGTCCTGGTTTTGCTGGTACAGTGCACTGTGAATCGATGTGCTTCGTGACCTCGAAACGAAGAAGACGAAGAGCGGGATTTGATATATTGTTCAAGACGAAGACTGGTGTTTCAGATAGAGTGGGCTCTGGGAAGGGCCCATTAACCAAGTGTTATTGGGCTCTAAAGAGCACATGTGGGCTTGTGGGCTCATCACAAGTTTTGAACTCCTTCGAAACAAGCCCATTAAATACACTATTTATACATTTTATTTATATATGAAACCTTTAATTAGTAAATTTAGATAAATTGCTATAAACAGATCTAGACTAGTCTTAAAATTGAATTTTCTTTAGAAGTTGGGCTTTATTTTAAATTTCGGGACTAAATTAAACAATAGGGCATTATAAATGCTTTAATAAGTACAAAAAATGTGGATTAAAAAGACCAGCAAAAGAAATAGCTCTCCCGACTAGCAGTCGATATAGTCATTAGTGGCGTCTTTCCTTCTCTAGTGAGTTTGTTTGACTATCTCTCCCTCTCGACTCTCAAGCACTAGGACCCTATCACCAGCAACTTCCTCCCTTCCGACTTCGCCTGGACGATTCATCGACCTTGTCGTCACAGTCGCTCTTCTCTCCATCCCTCCAATCGGTCTCATCTACTATGCGTCGTCCACCGTCGAGTTGGTCTCATCCAAGGCCATCACTGCTCCTGCCGCCCATACATCACTCACCGTCACGGTCCTCACCACCACACCAACCCCCACGGCATCCACCATCACTACCGGCTCCGCCACCAACCGGCGCGGATTCCACCACCTATGACTCAACTTATTATGTACCGCACAATTTCCTTGATGTACGACAAGTAAGGAAGTTTCAACCAGGCGAGGTCTGCTACGCAGCCTCGCCAGGTCCAATAAGTGTCAGGACTTCCGGAGGCTCCGAGTCTCCTATTTCCTTTGGATGCCTCATCGGATATTTGTCCTTCTTAATCTCATGGGGCCTCCTTAACATGACTGACAAGCATTAGCATATGATGAGACATCACAGCTGTACCCCAGTCAAGCCAGGAAAAACTAGCATAATATCTATGTAGTTCTACAACATTGTATAGCAAATAGGGATCCACCCCCCTACTTTATTAACTAGATTATCTAGTGTTTATATTCACAGGATCAATGTTCCGGACCTGTCAGAAACTATGTTTAGTCGTCCTTTATGTTTCCGTTAATAATATTCCCACTATACGGTAAAAAAACAAATTTTTGTGTTTATTTGTTCCGGACAATGAATGTGAAAATGAAATTAACATTTAGATTTTATGTTCTTCAAAAAAAATTTAGTAGGGTCAAATCATTATTTAAGAACAAATTTATACAAAATGCAATAAAAAATCATGACTTTTGTTTATAATTATTAAAAAAGAGTTACGAGTTACAAAAATATAAATAATTTAGGATATTTATTTTTTACGGTACCTCTTTCAAAAGTTTGTGAAATGATATAAATCAATCAATCACATTGAACAATTAATATTTGTTTACTAACGTAATACCAATCAGTCAACTTCGTACACTTTTCGACTCATGTGAAAACAAAAGAATCAAAATTATAGTAACCCATAGAACTCAAATGCAATAACTATTTATGTCTCCATCTTGAGCTTAAGCAACCAAATTGCTGGATTAAACCCATGATTAGTGTACATGAGAATAACTTGAAGGACAAGGAAGGTCCAGCCATGTGATACATTCGTCCCTAAGCCTTATCCGAAAGGGACATTTGGCCCTCCGATATCGACCATATGACATATTTATGCCTTTCATTAAAAATCCTCCTTCATCAAACTTGGTAATTGAAACCCTATTAGTCGAAGCATCGTTATCATAAGATACATAAATATATGGTATTATTAACGGAAAATTGTTTTAGCATATTAAATTTTGAATGATAATTCTTCTGTATCTAATCAAAATTTAACTGCTTGGATAAAAAAAAGGATGATAATGGACTCGACACCCGTTTCAGGTCGAGAAAAATGGAACCCATATTTTCCATAATGTGAGTCAAATGAATTGTCCCGTTCACTCGGTGAATACCATTTCAAAATCATTAACGATTTCTAAACCATTTTTCACCATTCAACAATGAATAAAAAAAAATCATGAGTTCTAAAATCGATAAACAATACTCTAATTGTTTAAAGAGTAAATTCCATCCCACTACCCTAAAATAGTTAAGTGACATCTCACTACCCTAAAAATAGTTAAGTTGCATCTCAC
>JAYMSV010000721.1:0-15366 GCA_036897745.1 Erodium moschatum | reverse complement strand
CCTACGGCCAATAAGAATGTGGTACATGCAAACCCCTCACCGGCCCTTTTGTCGCTCATTAGGGGAGGTAAGGGCGTATAACACCCTTCATTGGTCCCAATAGGGCCTTCTGAGTGTGTTCCATATTTCACATTGGATCAAAGATTGTCCGAGCATTAATGACAGACAAGTATACCCCACCTTCGATCGAGAACCAGGTCCATACAATACTTGTCCACCCTGCAGCCATCCGAAAAACAGTTGCGGAACGATGCATCAGGAGATTGCTCTTACTGCCTCCATACCTTCCTCTACCATCGTTCCTGGCCATGTGGCCGCTCTCGCCCCACAAGCAGTATCCGCCACCGTCACCACCTCGGTCACTGCGTCCATCGCCATGGCCTCATCCACCTTCATTGAAGTCTCCCTCGCCATAACACCTTCACCTCGGCCTCCGTAGCTTCTTCTGCCGCAACCTCCTCCACGACACCTCCTCTGTTGCCCCCACTGCGAAAGCTTCCCTACACAGCCTTGCCGTTTGGGCCGGTAGCATCAACGGTCTTGTAGGGCCGCCGGTCCTTGTCCGAGAGATTTGGGGGTTGTCATCGCCGATCTCTCCCTGATCCTCGACGATCACTCTATCGCCGAGGCTTCAGGAGCCATCATATTTGATGAGGCCTTGATAGATGGGCATATCCTCGTTTCAAGCATCATGAGTGATAAAACTAAAGGTGGAAAGGCCAATGAACTCATCCACCGTACTCAGGAACCTCTCGTTGCCCATGGTGGCTCTTCTAGAGAGGAGATGTGCCACCGCTCTTGTTTCTCTTTGTTCTCTTGCTGGACTGATCGCGTCACTACTGATCGAGAGATTGTTGTTCGTCGTTGTCATGATGTTTGTTGTGTCTATTGACGTGTGAGAGAGAAAAAGAGGAGCAAGTTATATACTCTTCTTGATCATCACTTTCTCAGTTTCCAAACTATCAATTTATTATTGTCTACTAAATGTCGTTAACAAGAACCTTTTTTTGTTGAAAAGAGTAGACGCCTTATGATTTATTTTTCTCGTATACTCTATATAATCCATCAGAGTTCATAACACTCTATGCAATATAATTCTTGACGCCTCTATGACCTAAAGTGGCCGGACACCATAAACCTCGTCCCAGTTTGTGTCGCCAGGGGTGGGATGTTGCATTGTGGTTATGTTTTTGACCATGCAGTAATTAGTGACCGAGCCAATTTATTTTACTGAGAGAGACATTAAATTTTGTTGACGCTAATATCTTACGTTAAAAAAATTAAGAGGAGCACAACCAAGGAGTTCGAACCCTTCATGCTCGCAATCGATCCTCATGATCCCGATCAAAATAATGTAACAAGGTTAGAATACTTTGATGGGAATTTGTTATAAAAATAAAATACATAATAATTTTTTAAATAGTTACACTTCAAAACTATGGAACAAATGACTAGAGTTTACATTATCATCACGACTTTACCGCAAAAAGAAGAAGTAATAATTGAACTATAAAAAACTTACTGAAATAAGTAAGTATGACACGAATCAACCCAAAACGTCCCCTCTGCAACACCAGCCAGGGTTTATCGTCGTCTTCTTCCTTCCCCAAATTCTAAAACCCTAGTCAAATACTCTGTTTTTCTTCTTCTTCTTAAAATCAGCTAAAGCCGATTCACTGAGTGGCGAGTCACCTAGTTACCTCAATTCATCGGACCACCTCACAATGCCGCGGAACGAAGACGTTCGCGTTGTATCAGTCTCTTTGTTCAAGCTTCCTCCTCCAATGCACCCTCAACCACTACACCCACTCTTCAATTTCCCTCTCTGTGCCCAAACCATCGCTTCCCACCTCGCCAAAACCACCCGCTCCCTCGCCCAACTCATCGACTCGATCAAAAATCGCCCAAAATGCGAACAAATCCACCGCCCCATTTGGCCGAAACTCAGCGCGTTCCCTAAATTTCCCTTTGGAATTCGCGGCGGGAGCTCAAACGGAGATGGGTTTGTGTTCGGGAACTCGCCTCTTCTCTGCTCGGCGTCGCTGGCACTGTGTGGGTCTGGTAGGCCCGAGTCGGGAACGCCCGAGGGTGACTCGGGTGTTCTCAGTTTTGCATCTCTATCCATGACGCGGTCCGATGAAGGGAAGGAGTTTCAGCAGAAGGGTCATGGGTCTAATCAAAAGGAGGAGGAGAGGGTGCTGATCAGTGAGGTTCTGATCAAGAATAAGGACGGAGAAGAGCTCGAAAGGAAGGACCTTGAATTGGAGTCATTGGCTGCTTTGAACGCTTGTCGGCCAAATTCAGCTCTCACAGCCCGAGAGGTTCAAGAAGACGTGCATAGGATTGTTGACAGTGGTTACTTCAGCTCGTGCATGCCCGTTGCCATTGATACTAGAGATGGTATCAGATTGGTGTTTGAGGTGAATATACTGTCTATTGAATGTTATTTTTCTCTTAGAAATTGCTTTGCACTTTGAGGAATTAAACATAAAAGGAGATTGTCTTTTGTTAAGGCTGAATGGTATCATTTGTTCAACAATGTAGAGGGGGATTAGAATTTGAAAGAAGTAATGGATTTATTAAACTAAACTAAACTAAACTAAACTAAACTAAACTATTGAGGGTACCTTCCTAAACTAAACCAATCCGGAGCTCTAATGAGCTTTCTACTTGAACATTGCACGTTCCTAATCTTCTTCACATCGATATGTTTGAAGAGAGCATTCACCCAGGATGTGGAATTGAGACATTAACTCTACTCTAGCTTTATATGTAGGACGTGGGAACTCCCATGTAAACTCCTATCAGTAGCTAACTCGGAATTAGAATATGCAGGGCACATGCCTTTCTATTAGCCCCCAACTTTCTACTTCATTTGCAACGAACTTAGAAAATTATATAGCATAAGTTGGCCGAAAATGTCATTCCCACACCAAACAGCTCAATTTACCTATTTAAGCCATTAACATTTAGATTTATCTAAAAAATAGAAGACTGCATTTTGTTAGGTGATATTATTAGAGAATTATGCAATTGATTGTTTACCTCACTCATAATGATGGTGTTACGGTATTGCCTATAAAAAATATGATGTTCAAGGCCAAATGCGTGCTGAGCATATTCCTCACTTCATATAGTTTCAAGCAGGCCAAATGTTCAAATAAGAGCCGAGTTTATTTTATTTAGTACATGTTGCTTAATGAAGATTGAAAATTTGGCCATGGATTCTATCCAGTGTGCAACAGTTCTCATTCTTGGTAAGCAAGCAAATACATTCTATACGTGTATAAAGAGGTTTTCTTTATTCAGTTTGGCATGAATAGTGATTAATACTGGTTTCTTGTGGCTCAAGGTAGAACCAAACCAGGAGTTCCAAGGTTTGGTATGTGAGGGAGCTAATGTTCTTCCATCAAAATTTCTAGAAGATGCTTTCCGTGGTGGATATGGTATGTATTCCTGTATATTTCTGTAACTATAAGTGTGTGTATCATCATAATATACATCTTTACCTGTACAGATTTGTTTGCTTATATTATCTGTCGTTTCTAAATCACTCATAGGAGACCTTTACTGTATATGATTTTTTTATGTCAAGCTGTGCAGGAAAAGTGGTTAATATCAGGCGTATTGATGACGTGGTATCTTCTATAAATAATTGGTACGTGGAGCGAGGTCTTTTTGGTTTGGTAAGTGCTTCATTCTATGAAGGGAAATTGCAAAAAAATGACCCTCATGTATGCGGTTTTGGCAACTTTTGTCCCTGAAGAAAAAACCCTAGCAGCTTGTACCTCTGAACTTTTATCATTGTGCACTGTCAGTGAAAAGTAACGTTTTTCATCAAAAATTGGTCAAGTGCCATCCGAAGTTTTAAAAATGCAACTTCTACCCTTATGGTAAAATGGAATGTTTGCAGAAAATGTCCATCAAATATGATATTTCCATAATTTGTGACCCTAGACTAATATAAAACCTCAAAAATGAAAAGTTGCTAATGTTCTAAAATAACTAGCGTGTGGTTTGAAGCTAAAACAACATCTATCATAAACAATTGAATAATATGTTTAAAGACAAAAGCGCTGATGTTTCCATCTCTCAAAACTCTTGAGGCGTCTGTCTCTCACAACGAAATGTTGGAGACCGTAAACTAATTATTGGACTTTATGACGAGTGTTAGAAACTAATCAAAGCAAGTGAGGATAAATAAGTCTTTTTTTCCATTTTTTTTAACTCCGGGATGGACGGTGCAAAGTAATAAAAGTTCAGGGGTACAAGTTGCTAGGGTTTTTTCTTCGTGGACACAAATTGCCAAAATTGAATACGCAAGGTTTTTTTTTGCAATTAACACTTCTTTTAATTATATATCACAATATAACATGATTTTATATTTAGGAGTGTTAAGATAACTTATATACTTCCGGAATTGTATCAAAACTATTATTAAAAAATCATAGTTTTTGTATAATTATTATAGGTGTCTGATGTTGAGATTCTTTCTGGTGGTATTATTCGGTTACAAGTTTCAGAAGCCGAGGTCAATAATATATCTGTACGTTTCTTAGACAGGAAGACGTAAGAACCTGTCATAACCTTGCTTTGCAATCTCTATCTATCTATATCTTGCACGTGCTCTAATTTGAAAGATGTTAACGACTGATCTATGCTTTATTCCTATATTCAGTGGTGAGCCAACTACAGGGAAGACAAAGCCGGAAACTATACTTCGGCAACTTACAACCAAGATGGGGCAGGTATTTGTATACCTATAAAATTTTCAACAGTTTTATACATGTGAGGTCTTGATACATGTTGTTACTTAAAGAAGTTCCCCCGATAGTTTGACGACATTGACTTTCTACTAAAGAATGAGGTCTTTCAGAATCTAACTATGGAGAATTCTATAGCTTCTCCGTGTCTTCTTTCAGCACTGATACGATTTGTTCTGCTGAAAATTCGTATGATTATATTATTGACGTTGCTTTTTAAGCACTCTAGAGAATGAGGTCTTGCAATATTTGAGTTAAATATTCTGTTGTCTCTGTTTTAACCAATGACGCGACTAGTTCTGTGGAGAGTATCTTTGTGTTTGTGATTTTACTATTATCAACTTTTAGGTTGGCCATAAGCATTCTTCAATTTGAATATTCCTCATTTTTCTATCAACCTTATGTTGCATCCGCATCTGCCTTTGTTGGAACTTCCCAATTTTAGTGGTTTCAATGTTTGTGCTGATAAAGGTCTTTTCATTTTGGATAATCTACATGTAGGTATACAGTTTGCTTCAAGGGAAAAGAGACGTGGAAACTGTATTAACTATGGGAATCATGGAAGACGTGAGCATTATCCCACAACCTGCTGAAGGTGAATAAAGTGTTAAATATTTGGATTGTCTCATATAACCTTGTTATTCTGTGTCTGAGACATGCTTAGTTAGTTTCCACTTTTGTTTTAAACCCTTGATTGAAACGTGAATTTATTTGCATAGCTTGACGGAAATTAATTAGTTTTTTTAGGTATGGTATGTACTACGATTGATCATTAGTTGTAAGAGATGCTCATTCGGAGAGCTGTATTTTTTTATGGAGGAACTAACAAAATATGTGCATTAGTTTGAAAACAAACATATTTCTTATTACCATTATCTGATACGACCTCAAATTAATAGTGAAAACCTTTGTATGACAGCCAATCATATCCGAACTCAGGTGTTATCTCCTCCTAGCATAGTCTCAAATTGCTAAAAGAATTGTTGATAAACACAAGAAAATGATTTTGAAGACGAGGAGTAACTAATAACATTTAGGAACATGATAATAATTCGTAATGGACCTCTGTTTTTCTTTTGTAGTTTTTGGAACCTATCCTGTTAAGGATGATTATGTTTGCTAGTCAGCAGGTATCTTCCATGATAGTACAGTCACATGGATAATTTAGCAGAGATGTATTTGCCTTGCCTATGCAATACTTTTTTTTTAATTCACTTTTTTTTTTTTAATATAGCAGATACTGGTAAAGTTGATTTGGTTATGAATGTTGTTGAACGCCAAAGTGGGGGGTTTTCTGCTGGTGGCGGAATATCGAGTGGGTAAGTGGTGCTAGCTTAAGTGTGTGGTTGACATAGTTCCCACCCGATCTACCCACAAAACTTTCATTTTTGTTTTTATATAATCAGCTCTAAGGTACTCTTTTAATTTGCAGGATTACAAGTAATCCACTATCAGGACTTATTGGGAGGTAATATTACAAAATATATCATTTGTTTATAGTGTTTCTAATTAAATATACTTGATCATTTACTTCACGTAATGCATACACATTGTGCATCATATGAGCTGGACAAAATCTTGGTCTTTGTGGAGAAGTGGTGCCTGGTTTACAATGTAAATCAGTTAGTTTGCTTACCAATCTTAACCTTAAACTAAGTAGTTTTTCTAAATTTTCCAATCAGAATTGAGCTGTGTATAGAATTGGATTTGGCCAATCCACATGCTAGTTTTTTTTTTTTGTCTGTTTTACCCTGAAGAATTTGCAACCCACTCATCATTTTATTAACTTACATTTATGTATTATGCTTATTGAAAAAACTAGTTTAGCTATAAGGGCTAGTAAAGTTTTATACAAAGGATACCATTCAGATCGGGGATGGCTTGCTTTGTTATATAAGGTTTAAAACATATACGCCTTTTTTAAACACCTAATATTATTTCACAAGGAGGTCTACCAAATCTATGTATATGTATAATTGCAAGGGAGATCTAATTACAAAACTTGTGTTTATGCATTTGTTTATCCACTGTTGGTCTCAATTCAGGTGACATTGCAAGATAATGCTTTTCAGCTCATGTTTACTAGTAGTTCCATTGCAGCTTCTCATATTCCCACCGGAATGTCTTTGGAAGAAACCAAAAACTTAATGTTTCCTTAGAGAGGGGACAAATCGACTCATTATTTCGCATAAACTACACGGATCCATGGATTGAAGGTGATGATAAGAGGACATCAAGAACAGTCATGGTTCAGGTGATGCAAAGTTAATTTTCTCCTATCTTGTCTTGATGCGAGGGGTTGCAAACTGATTACTTTTTCTTCTTCTTTTGGATCAGAACTCGAGGACCCCAGGAACGCTAGTTCATGGTAACCAATCTGATGAATGTCTGACTATTGGCCGAGTTACTGCTGGTATAGAGTTCAGCAGGCCAATCAGGCCAAAGTGGAGTGGAACAGCAGGAGTTGTTTTCCAGGTACATGTGTAGAATTCCCACACACTGATGTATTTTTATGCTTGATCATACACTAGCAACGTGCACTTATTGGCATGCAATATTTCAGCATACGGGTGTTAATGATGAAGGAGGAATGCCTGTTATTATAGATGCTTATAGTAGCCCTCTTACTGCAAGGTACACATGTCTAGAAGCAGGTGTAACTAAATTCTTTGTTTGTTTGACTACAAAATATCAATTTTTCATTACCTAAAGGCTATTTTGTTCTATGCTTCCTAAACTTGTTATGTAGTGGGAACACACATGATGATACACTTCTTGCTAAATTTGAGGGTGTTTATACCGGTGCTGGTGACCAAGGATCTTCCATGGTTAGTCATCTATAATAAATGTGGTTTCATTATTCATTGTATCTATGGTCTCTGACCTCTACTGTCTTTGCAGTTTGTATTCAACATTGAGCAGGGACTTCCTGTTTTACCAGACTGGCTGTTTTTCAACAGAGTGAATGCCCGTGCTAGGAAGGGTGTAGAAATAGGCCCTACTCGCTTTCTTGTAAGGTAATTCCTAGGCATAATGGAGATGAAAATCCACTGATTTTTCTTCTTCTTTTCTTCCGCTTCTGTTGAGTAATAATGTTTTGTTGGGTCTTGAGTTGCTTGCGATTTTTGTGTTAGTTTGTCGGGTGGACATGTGGTGGGTAATTTCTCTCCTCATGAAGCATTTGTCATCGGTGGAACTAATAGTGTGAGGGGTTATGAAGAAGGTGCTGTGGGTTCTGGCAGATCTTATGCTGTTGGTTCTGGAGAACTTTCTTTCCCCATGGTACGTTTAGGAAAAACATAATCTAAAGAAACCAGGGTCTTGATCCACTAGTCTCTGGTATTCTGGTTAGGGGATTAAAAATAGAATTAAAGATTAGGAATCACCTGAATGGTCTGTGTGTTTTGCAGTTGGGGCCTGTAGAAGGAGCTATATTTGCCGACTTTGGAACTGATCTCGGATCTGGTCATACTGTACCAGGTAGGTATTTTCTTTGTTGTATTTGTATACATTTGAATTGCTTACAATGATGAAGGGTGCTAATTGATTTGTGTTTATGAATGAATAGGTGATCCAGCTGGGGCAAGGATGAAGCCGGGAAGCGGATATGGATATGGGTGTGGGATCCGCGTGGAATCCCCTTTGGGGCCTTTGCGGCTTGAATATGCATTCAATGACAAGGGCACAGCAAGGTTTCACTTTGGTGTAGGCCACCGGAACTGAACTCATTTCTTCCTACCCTTCTACCATGAGTCGTTGTACTGTGGATAATTTTTTTAGATCTACTTGCTCCATAATTGAATTGATTAGCCAAAATGATCTTGTTCATGTATTTTTTTTTTCAACCAAAGCTGTTGGCTGGCTTGAGTTGCATAAAAACATTGCATTGTTTTTAGTTCTTAATGTGAATTGGATATGATCAGTGCTGTATATTATATTTTAGAGTTACTGTACAAGCCTATAAAATTTTAAGTATCTGCATAATGAATCAGAAACTTAGGTGCAGAAAGATTTAGCAAACATGCTATGAAAGCAAACACCTCTTTGATTCCAATTAGCCACTAGTCCATAGAATTGTGCACTTAGGATTCAGAAACATTCAACCTAATATATCCAAATCAATGTAAGTACATCTACCTTTATTAATGGTAGCAAATCCATCATGAGTTTCAACTGAAGCAAGTTTACAATCAGAGCTGTTCATTGATATCTTCTTGCACACAGAGACCCACTGTGGAATGCACGATACCAGGATATCTACAAACTCATGTCCTCAGGTAAGCTGATTTCGAGAAAGTAAAGGCTGCAAAACAAATGAGGAAAAGATGAGGTGAAGAAAATGCAGATTGAGTAGAAATGGAAAAGGTTAATGCTACATTGCTCTAGGCATTCATTCCTATTTTTTCCTACTCAAAATGGCGTTACATTTTCATTCCTGGAGGCAGAAGAAAAGCCTTAACAGTTGAAACCAGTATTTGAGATTAGTCACATGCAATACCAGAAAAGAAAATTTTCTACTTTTGAAGCATAATCCCTCAGCCAAAAGTTACTTTACCTTGCGGACATGAAAGCCATCCCAATGAACACGGCTTTGACAGCTTGTTTCTGCCCAGCGTAATCAAATGCCAACGGGAGCATCTCATGCAATGTTAGAAAAGCCATCACTCCACCAACTGCATCAAGGTACAAAAAAGTACAGACAAGATGATTATTGTAAACAAAAAAAAATGTATATATATCATCTTTAGTTATTGAGATTTTATTGCAAACCTGCTGCTAAGAGTCCTTCAAGAATTTCAGGATTTAAGCTGCTTGGGAAGAGATAGGCTGTTGTGCAACACAACATAATGCTTATTAATCACAAATGCCAACTTTTCTAGCTTTCATGAACACCAGCATTAAGCTAAAGATACAATGGAATGAGAAGTTACTTCTCTGTTTCTAATTAATTAAATAAGGGGAGAGAAACAAATCTTTGGCATATGTTCAATTTAACAATAAGCTGTTGACTTACCAACAATTATAACACCAAGGGGCTCAGCAAAACCAGAAAGTGTTGCCAGCTTGAAAGCCTGCCATTTGCTGAAGCATTCAAAAAAGGTACCAGAGTTAATTAATTATATCTTATAAATAATCTCAACTTGTTTGCTATAAAATCACATGAAATCTAAGTCAGCAACATTTTCTGAAATAAATTGGCATCAAGCACATAAGACACCCGCGCTTTCTGTACAATTTTGCAGAGAATAAAAAAATTAAAAAAGACTTGAAATAATTATGTAATTTTCCGGTAAGCTGAACTAGTATTGAACTTCTCACCTCTGTGTTGCAAAGTAAACTGGAAGTGCAACAGCAACACCCTGTAAAGGAGAAGTTCAAATAGTGACTTATTATGATATATGAAAATCGGATATTAAGTGGTATGACCATATGAGCAAAGATAGTATAACAGATCTTTAGCTTAAAAAGCAGATAGTGTTGTGAACCATAATGTTGAAAATCTTTGAAATGAGGATGTGATAACCTGGCTCTAAAACAGTGTTCCACCTCATAAATTAAGCTTTGTAGTAAACTGACAAGGAAAACTCATATTTGCCACCAATTCTGACTTAAAATATTGATAGAGAACACCATTAATGATTTACGTTGAAGGATTGTTTGGTTTTGGTGCTTTTGCACTACCAAGTCGTGTGCACAACCATAATTCATATTTCATAATCATTTGCATATATATGACATTCTGCTAGGCTGTGTTTGGATAAGGTTCTGGTTTGGGAAAGGGAATCTCATTCCTATTCATCATGTTCTTATTAACAATAGGAGAAGGAAAGAAAGAAAATGTGAATGAGTTTATTTAATCAAAACATCAACAATGGGGATCTCATCCCCATTATCGATTTTCATACTCAAACAAAGAATCCTAGTTCAAATGCCACCAAACTCTTATCAGCATTCTTCTTTTGATGGATGCAATGTCATA
Source organism: Erodium moschatum (assembly GCA_036897745.1). Lineage (NCBI taxonomy): Eukaryota > Viridiplantae > Streptophyta > Magnoliopsida > Geraniales > Geraniaceae > Erodium > Erodium moschatum. The sequence continues at coordinate 4,623 of JAYMSV010000721.1, read as the reverse complement.
AACTCACCATTTAAAATTGCAATCTTCAAGACAATGGAGCACATATTTTATCACTGCAAAATCTGCAATGGGATGCCTATTTCCACATAATTCGATTGATGGAGAAAATAAATCTTAATTATTTAATGCAATGAGACAGGATACAGAAAATTTTCAGTTAAAAACTTCATTCATGGAGTGTTAAGACTTGAAAGGACGGATAAATAAAGTAGTCATATTATATCTTAAGTCCAAGAAAAAAACCTCTGGGATGTTGTGCAAAGCAATGGCTAAGGCCAGATTGATACCAACACGAAGGCCCTACAACATGTAACACAGTCATTTAGGCAGTAGTAACATGAGATCAAATTTACACCCATTATAAAAAAAATGGTTCCACAATAAATAGATTATTCTGGCAATCTATATTATTCAAATGGTGCAAGCAATAGCTAAATATCATTGATATTGAGAAGGAAACAAAGTTTTGAACAGAAATAGCATTTGATTTGTCGATCCTCAATTGGGTACAATTATGGTACACAGTCGTTTTTTATATCATACACTCTGTAACATAGTTCACTTCAAATATGAGCATGCTGCCATCAGAGGCGGAGCTAGCTTTTTCAATGAGGGGGCCCAAGTAGCTCTGCCTCTGGTTGCCATCATTCTCCCTAGGTCAACTATTAAATTTAGACACGTTTAGAATAGTTCATCAAAATCAAGAACAATCTACCACAATAGTACAGATGGCCATGCTTTAATAAGATAACATAAAAGGATAATCCCCTCCAAATGCTGCATGAGGAGCTATGGGAAGTATAATAGTCATATAGTCATTAACAAATTTTTTTGATGTTTTTTGAATAATTTTAAAACCCTTGGCACACATGTATATATAAATAACTGAAAACACTTAATAAAAAGACACAATTTGGTAGTACTGGATGTTATCTCTTTGTAAGATCTGGCTAGACACGTTATGATACAAACAAAATAAAAGGTACGGTACCTTCATTGAACCAAGGAACACAGCCATTCCTTCTGGAAAGTTATGCAAGCTTATGCCTTCAGTTTATCAGAAGAAGAAAAATCATTATCACTCAATCCAGTAAATGCAACTTGTTTACATTAAAAAAAAAACACAATGCTCAGAAATGCTAATAAACTGGTATAGAAATAAAACCAATACAATACCACAAATATCTAAAAATGAATCAGAGATAGTTTCAACCAGAGAAACCATGTTGACATGAGTTAGCCATACCTATTGCTGTAACTATCCCACTGAATAAAACTTGTTTGCGATGCTTCTTCATAATGTCCTTTCCCCCTTTATTCCCTGCATTCTGTTGTCAAGCACAAGGTCAAGTTGTCGATATATTTTCCGTTTTAAGATCAAAGTCATACTAGAACATTAAGCCAGCTATTAATAGATTATCCAACCTTTTTACTTTTCACATCTGAACTGGGAGCAAGACTTGGCTCCGGGATGAAATTGGCAATGAAGGCAAAAAATATTACACCTCCAAAAAACTGCAGCTCAGATAAACTAGAATAAATTAGCAGGCTTGAACAGTCATATTATAGAAGTGATGCATGAAAATCAAATAAGCAGTGATATAGTTAATTCACCCAAAGATTGCCTTTCAAGAAGCCTATTGAGTTTATAGCATTATGAGCCAAATCTAGGAAAGATATGCTCAGCATCAGGCCTGCAGCAAAACCCTGCACAAATGATACTATTGAATTTTAGTGCACGAACCCTATCCAGGAGTCTCGTAAATACAAAACCAAACAAAACAAGAAGGGTAGTAAATAGCATAGGTCAATATAAACATATAATATCAGTTAGATTTATATGTAAACCGGTAAATTTAACAATAGGAGTAGAGAAACTGAGTAAGCTGAGCATAATGAAGCTAATGATATGAGTTCTGTGACAAGTCCCAGGTAAGTGATCCTTCAAGAATATGTATTACAAATTTGACTGGCATCCAACAAAATATATTTTTGTTGGAGAAGAAATGGGATCACCTGTAAGAGTCCAAGCATCTTCAAGTTGGGAGCCTGATTAAGAATCACAATAAGTGCACCTGTTCCACATACAAAAACCATTATTAGAATGTAAAGCTAGTTTGAATCTGGAATGCATTTCATGAAATTGACAAGGCCATGAAAGCAACAAGCTGCAGATAAAGGGAACAAGAATAACCTTAATGCAAAGCCAAACTAATTCTTCAAAACTGAAACTACAAATGCATGAAACCAAACTTTGAGAGCTAACGCTCGATATTGGAAACAGCCGAAAGCACAATCTATCAATCAAAACACATGAAATGCAAAAATGGGCCACAGGAAACGATCAATCAATGAGGAAAAAAAAACTGAAACATGACAAGCAAATTGAATCAGACCCATGTCCAAAAAACCCATGAACAGCTTAACTCACCAAAAGAAGTGCTCAATCCACCCACGAGTGAGAGCCCGAGAGCTACCAACACCTGAGAATCCATGGCGGAATTGGGTCCCAAACACACACAATCGCTCAAAAACCAAAACCCAGAACGGGACCTTACGAATTGGAGGAGAAATCCAAATGGGGTTCTGGGTTTCTTATCGGACTGAGGAAAGGTGCGGTGCGTGTGGAATATATAGATTTGTGAGGGTGGAGGTGGAGGAATGTGTAAACAGAAAGAAAGAGATGGTTTAGAGGAGAGGTCCACGAAATGTCTGTATCTATGATTCGGCTAAGAGCTATAGCTACTCCATCAATTCGTCATCGTCCTCCATTTCATCTCTCTCTCTCTCTGCTTCTCTTCATATACCTAACTGTTGCACTTTGGATTGGACTTCAGAGTGGAGCCGACGGTTGAAATCTGGGCGGGTCCTTCTGACCCTGACCCGCTCATCAAACGATCCGGAAATAAAATATTCCTATTTTTATATATATTTATTTTAATTAAATCATTTTAAATTATGTTAATGGAGGCATGAAGCATCTTCACCGAATGCACCTTCCCCTACAGTGGAGTAACACTACGTTTTATTAATGGCCTTGTTGATGTTTACATGAATCATCGCCGCCTAACTTATCAGCATTATATTTGATAAATTGATTGTAGCTCTCAAGATTAGCTAAGCTATGTTATGAATACGAGAAAATAAAAGGACACGAGTCACCATTCATAATGATAAGGAATGACGAATGAAGTATAACATTTCCAAAAATAATATATGTGAACTCGTTTCCATTTGCAAATGTATTAAACAAAATTAATTTTATTTGGGAAAGATTGAAATTGTCCTTACAAAAGCGCACACAAGATATTTTCAAAATTACAGAATAAGTACACACGAGGGTTATAAGTTACACAATACGTATGTTATAAAGAGAAAACATGTCATTTTCAGAAGAAAAAATAGAGTCACGTGCCACATAACTAATTTCCGTTACAAAATAATGGATTTAAAACAAAACTGATTCATCGAAATATCTGTAAAAGTTCATAACTTACCGTAAAATATTACAATAAAAATATTTATCTAGAAGTGTAGAATCCAAAACAGTGATAAAAAAAGCAATTAAATTTGTATTTCATACACAAAGTCTATTTGACCAAGTGATGATAAAGTGAAATGAAATAGTTCGATGACCGCCAGAGAAACCGGTGAAATGATACACACTCGACTTTCTCTAAGTAGTAGCGGAATTAGTGAGGTGTCTGTAGGTACTACTTTTTCATAGACTATAAGGTAATAATGGTTTCATCAAATACCCACATTGTCCTACCAAATCGGGAGTACTCAACATTCTCCATGTTTTTAAGGGCCCTCATTGATATCCGAGGATGACGATAGTTGAATCCCGTGGGGAGTATTCAGTTCAGATATGCACCATCGATTTTTCGTTTATAGGCCAAATCATCGATATCATTTTAAGCATATTTATCGGTGGTTCCGAGGACTACCACAACTATACCCCGGAGACACTTTTTCGAGTATATCGATCATTTTCCTATCACAATCGTATTACTTGGTAACATTTTTATTTGTTTTTAGTCCTACAATGTTCATACTTCCCATCTTTCACGTTTTTCGTATAATGTTTTGTGGTTATTTTCTGGTGTCCGTATATCAGTCGCGCTTTTGAACGTTTCTTTATAATATTTATATTTACCGTTCTAAAAAAATGAATATGTCAATCCGAGTAAAAGTAGGATAAACTAAAGGTCTTCCTCTTTCATTTCAAGAGCATTAAAGATGGCCTTTGTTTCGTTAGATATTAATTTATATTAAGATACTAACTGAAACCTTGATTATCAAATTAGAAATATAATGTTTCAAAAAAAAACAAATTAAAAATATAAAAGTAATAAAACATTTTGTTATTTGGTCCAAAAAAGTCGGTCAAAATAATACTACTAGGGGAGGTCGCAATCCAAGTACTTACTAGGGGCAATATTGTCATTGTAAAAAAAAAGAGAAATAGCAAGAGAGTTGGGATCATGATATGAAGAGGAGCACATATCCGTAAACGCACGGCGAAACTCTCTCACTCATTATTTACCATCCTATCCCTGTCCCTCTCTATGAACTAACTGGACATCGTTGGGCGGCTCGGGCTGATTTTTGATTCCTCAT
>JAYMSV010000720.1:0-15374 GCA_036897745.1 Erodium moschatum | reverse complement strand
CAATTAGGATTAAAAGAGGAATTGAAACCAACTTCCATGTCTCTACAGCTAGCTGATAGATCTATTAAGTACCCTAGGGGGATTGTGGAAGATGTGTTAGTGAATATATGTTTTTGCCTTCAACAACTCAATTGCATCTCATCTATTCATTTATGAAATAAATGGCTTGAATGGATTCTCATAGTTTTTAGATTAACGGTAGTTTTCTTATTTGATTTCTCGTCTTTATCCCATACTAATCATTAAATAAATCACGTGCTGTGGCCTGTGGCTCCAATGGGCTATGGAGTCGGCCCAAATCTAAATCAGGAAGGCCCCGTTGGCAACCCTACCGCTTTACGGTGTTCTTAGTAAGTGATTGGGATTTGCTATGCTTGCTTCAATTTTCTCAGAGGGAGAAGATAATAAAAACACATCAGTTTCAGGTAAAGAGATTTTCGTTCCTTTTTTATTCGAGAAATTGTTGTTTGCTAGAGATGAATTTACATTAGTAATGTTTTTCCTCTCAACTATATAATCTGGGTGAGTTCGCATATGCTGATCGGTCTGGTTAGTTGAATCCCCATCAAATTTTCTCCATATTTTCTGTCTAGGGTTTCGAGACAGCTTCATTGCAAAGTCGGTTTAGTTCAGCTTGCACATCTCATATTTGATAAAATGTCACTCGTATCAATTTGTGCATTTCTGTAATTGGTGCTTGTCTGCATGTCCGCGTTCTATTCCGGGTATCAACAAAAACTCAGTTTCACTAACAATTCTTAGTCCAATTTGGGCATATGCAAGTATTTTGACCCTTGGCTGATTTGAAATTACTTGACTCTGGCAAAGATGTTTCATTTTTTTCAATTCCAAGACAAAGAAACTCCACGCCCATTTGATAAAAAGTCCCATGATCCTCCATTGTTGATTTCCAGTTAGTCTTTCAATGTAAATTTGGGTTTATGAACTTGAGTTTCATTTTAGTGGCTTCTTATGTTTGTTAGTTGCCCCATCCCAGCCAATCTGGTTGGTAGTAGAGATGAGACGGCAGGGACAATATGGTGATTCAGGTCCCAATGCCTATGTCAGTTCTCAGATGCAGCATACGTCTAGTCGTCGGGTGGAACATAACTCTGATCATTTCCAAGGAACATTAGAGGCATTCACTCCTGAGAGGGATCCATATGCCAACATGCAAGCAGATGGACAGTGGCGATGGGAAAGAGATGGGCCAAAAGCCTCGAATCAAGCCGCTCCTCAGATGTTTAATGAAGGCACGTACTCACTCTCTTTCTATCCGCATCTGTACTAAATGCTTTCTACTCTTCATAACATTCGGCCGTACTTATTCATGTAAATGATAGTTTACAGTATTCTAATTCAATATGATGCTCTGATACGGGTTAATGATGGTCAGTTATATTTGTATTTTATAACAAGGTTGATATTTTCCTAATTTAGCCTAAACTCACATTGCTTATATTCATGCGTGATAGGTATAAATTTCCTTGCTTTTGTTATTGTGTGTGTATATATATGAATGGTTATTTTTTTCCATATATGCAGAAAGCCAGAAACCATTTTAAGAGTATAGTTGAACATTTAGACGAGATATTCAATTACGGTTATTTGATATAGGTTTATGGGATAATCATGTTACGTTGTTTTTTGTTCTCACATGATTAATAATGTCGCGTTTCTGCTACTTGCTTCATTTACTCATTGAGAACAGTACCCTAATAGCTAGGTGTTGCTAGAGGCTACTCTCGTTCTCTTTCTTTGTCAATTTACTTTATCTCTTTCCAAATGCATCATATCAATATTTTTCTTCTCTCTTTCCATTTCTTATGTCGTTGAACTCACACTTTCATGCAAATTTGTAAAACAGTAAGTGTAGAATCGAACCCACTTCAAAGGCTATGACGCTACTTTGAGTGGGCGCTGATTCTATTATGGTACCATCAACTGAAGTTCTTACAAACTTATTCAAACTATTTCCTCTATATTGACTCTTCACTTTTTCATACATGCTTTTGTGGTTGCTTTCAAATAGGCAATCAATATAGCTTGGGAAATCTACAAGAAAGAGAAAGTGATATGTGACCACTTGTGCCATTTCATTTCTGAGAATAAATGTTTTGTAGAATCTGATTTATCTATTCTTTTTATGGATTACTTGTTGAAACTTGTTTCAAGTGATGTAGGTCAAGGGCGGGATGCATCTAGATCCTATTACCAGGGTCAGAGGCCAGATCATAAACCGGCTTTAGAGAAACAAGGCAATAGTGATCCCAGATCTCAACCCCATGAAGAAGATATGGAGATTGGATACGAGGATGATACTGTGTCACATACCTTTGAGGGTCTAGAGCAGAAATTCCGTGATGACATTATGAAGCTAAGCAAGGAACAAACTGATGCAGAAGATGCAGAAAATGCTAGACACAGAGAGGTTAGTTTAAATTGACAATGTAGTTGATGATAACTATAATTCTAGAATCCTTTGGGTTAAGTTACCTTGAAAAAAGAACAGTTCAAGTTAAAAATACCAAAACTGCATAGAGCTGATATAAATGATAAAAACAGAAATCCGTCTGTAAAAATTGTGATCAATTTGGACTGATTAGTAGGTGGGAATTATTGTAATCTATCCTATTCCCAGACCTAACAAGTACAATGGAAATCTTTCAGAAATGTCTCTAAAGCTAAAAAGGACCCGAGTAAACAAGAAAATATGTTTGCCTTGACCACCTCAATAATTCACGCCCGTTTTATAGCAATAATGACATCAGAATTAGGTTGGACAACAAATTTGAGGAGTTCATAGCTCTAACACTGAAGCACAGGTGAAGATTGAAGTGGACAAACCTCCCCGCTTAAAAGATCCATTCTGCCTGTATTTATTCTGTTGCATGTCCTTGAATTATAATTGCATTTACACTATTTTAGTCATATAATATTCTTCAGTTCTGGCACTTAAAAACCAGAGTAAGATGAATTCTGGAAATTCTCACACCACTTATCAATTACCCCTTTTGTTTCTTGTTTCTTGTTTCTTAGGCCATAGCACCTGAAAAAACTCATTTTCCCTTTCCCAGTAATGAAAAGGGAAAAACTAGCAGAAGATATTGTTCAACTTAAGTTAACCAATAGTGTCATTGCTTTCCTTTTCCAGAAAATAAATGCGATAAATGCTCAGTACGAGGAACAACTTGCAGCACTTCGTGCTCGTCATGCAAGTCATAGAGATGAGTTCCTAAGAAAAGAATCTCAAGCACGACACCTTCAATATCAACAAGTTGTGATAGATCAGTACCCTGACAGTGGTGTGGGCCTCGGTGATTCTCATGGCTATGCACCCCCGGCAGCCATTGGAGAAGTACCCCGATCATATAACACCGATCAGTATGATAAGTACAGAGACCGAGCTCGATTTCCAGAGGGTGCTAGGGATCATGGGTTTGAGCCTAGAGGATCATACCCCGGAGGTCGTGTGTATGGTACAGGATCTCGCCATTACTAATCTTCTGGGAAAACTTGTATCCTTAATGCTGCTCATAGCTATACTAACAAAGTTCGTGTACTTGTTTTGTGGATGAACTTGGTTACTTTCTTCAAGGTTATGATGTTTCAGTTGCTCTCTCATTCTCATTATATTTCGTATTTACCGAAGCTATATGTTTAAAAATATTCTTAATTGTCATCTGTAATAATAACGATGCTAATCTTGGTCATATGTGTAGAGTGATTACTGCAAGTTTTGATGACATTCCTTATATCGCAATATTAATTGCACTCCGTAATAGGTTTCAACACAGATAATGAAATGGTACGTATGTGTAATTGGGCTAGAGTTTGTGGTTCTGGTAGGTGACATTATGCAATAGCAAGAGACGATCTTTTCGATAGGTTTACTGAATAAATGGTTAGGACAATCAATTAATTTTCCTACCAAAATAAACAAAGATCTTGGTGATGTTCTATAAATATGCAGTAGCATGAGATGAGTTTAACATGGAAACTTCAAGGTTATTTGTAATTGTATCAATTTCCGACACACGACCTCCTGGCATCGTTTTCCTATTTGGTAATAATGTTATCTAAAAAGAAATCAATTTCCGACAACATAAAAAAAAAAAAAAATGTAATTGTATCCTTAATATTTGTGAATGAAGCAAAAAAGCTCTTTCCCTTTCCTCCTTGTGTATGGAAATGGAACCATATAATCGGATTTGGAATAAAAATAAACATACATATATAAAGTTCCCTCCCTGAATCATCCTCACAGAAACAAGCTCCACCTGTTTCTCTGCAACTCCGCCCTCGTCTCTCTCTCTCTCTCTTTCTAAACATTTTCAAATCATCTGCATTCGTACTTGCCCTCTCCAACATGGATGTCCCCTCCGATGATTTCTCTGATTTCTCTCAGCTGCCCGATTCAGACAGCGACCAGCGGTTATATTTTGTCCCCTACAGGTCCATTCTCTCTCCTGATTCACTCTCATTCACTTCCTTTTTTATTCGACACTCGAAATCTGAATCTAACTTTCTGAAATCCAACTCCAATCTCGTTGCCCTTAAACCCATTTCATTGCCCGGAGGCTGCAAATGTTTCTTGCGATTTGAACGGGAACTCGGGCTTGAATCGGCAGCTCCGGGATTCCAAATTTTATTTTCCCAGCTACCAAACAGAGCGTTTTACATTTCATGTGTTTATTTTGTTATTAATTTAAGTCTGTTGCATTGGCAGTTATCTGTTGAAAGAGTTTGTTTTAGATTGATATGTGAATTGGGATTTTCTTCTTCCTCTAGGTGGTGGAAACTTGCACAAGATTCATTACCGGCCGAATCTGATGTTAAGAAAGGGATTTTGTACGCAGCATCTTCTGTTTCCTCCTATGGGGGCCCCATGAAGATTATCAACAATATATTCAGTTCGGATCTTGTGTTCAATCTAAGGAGAGAGGAGGAGACCACTGAAAATGGTGAAGTGGCTGTCTCCGGGCGAGACTATGCATTGGTTTCAGGAGAAATGTGGTTGCAAGCACTAAAGTGGTGAGTGTTATTACATCTCTTAGCAACTAAATAATCATTTTGAGGGCCTTCTAAATTCAAATGGAACCTGAAATTTTGAGGTTTTAATGTCTGATGCCAGCCACTTGAATTTCAGATGCTATTTATCTTGTAGGTGATATGTAGGAATGTTTTTTTTTTGCTTCTAGCCTATTATGTTATCGTACCTTTTGCATTTTTATAGACTAGTGAGACATGCCCTAATTGTTCAAAATGAAAAAAAAAAAACATTACGACATGTATTATGCTGATTGCTTTGTTTCATGATCTAGCCACCTAGGTATTCTTTTTGAAAGCTCAGATTTTTTTTAAGCTGGCTGCTGATATTTGTTCCACCAATCTCTATGAAGTCTATTTTAGTTTCTTAGTTGTGAACCGAAATTGGATTTTGAAAAAAAAAATAGTGTGTCAGGGTTGCTTGGTGGTGGCTGTTGCAATGCTTGTCAAATCGTGGAATGAATTGAGAGTTTGATATGAGTTTTTCGTGAAAAATGATACAGTATTAATACCCTTGTAGTCAAGGCTACCAATGCTTACGTTCACTCATCTTTTAATATTCCTGTAATTCTTCCTGCACTTCTGTAGAAGATTGTAATTGTTAATAGTTGTAAGTGCGAGTAGTGATTATTCTTGCCCCATTTATTCTTGACAGGAAATCAATTCAGTCAATGGTATTATGGATCAATAATGTTTACCTTAGGCACCCTATTAGCTAATTGAACTGATTTATAAGTGACCTGTATTGTTCTGCTGTTGTTATAGGCATAGCGATTCTAAAATTGCAACAAAGGATGGTAAGAGCTTTTCTGCTGCGGAAGATGATATGGGAGATGTCTATCCTTTGCAACTCAGGCTTTCTGTTCTAAGGGAAACAAACTCACTTGGAGTGAAAATAAGCAAAAAGGTCAGTTTATTTAACCAAGCTATCTTTCTAGCTCCTAGGTTTTATGCCAAAAATACCAAATGCTTTGCTGTTTTCACCTAAGTGGTCTGTAGTAGTGTTTTTTGCTTTGGTAAATTTATTTGCCATACTATTTTCTTTATCTCTAGAAATTTGATTCGCCTTAAATAGGGTGCGGACTTTGAATTTTGTTAAGATTGGCGGCTGTGGATATTCAGTAAAAGATTCAGTAATATTACATAATACACAAAAAGTTTTAATGAATAAAATAACTATCAAACACAATGATACATTAATGGATAAGATAACTGCCAAGTACAGTGGCGTGTAACTTACCATGGAATGCCTGCTTTGCATTGGCTTAAAGGAGGGTTACCCTTAAACTCATGGTTTACAAATCCTACCGTACAGTGGCTAGGTTAGGAATTACCATAATTATGAATGATGTTATAGGAGTACAATATTTATTTCTCATTAAGAAGGGGTGTTTGTGTGCACATTCCCCCCCTTTCCTTCTGTTGTTCCTTTTTTATAAGCAAAAAATAAATTAGCTAAATGCTCTCATTCAAAATGTATTCCTTCTGTTGTTCTAATAGGCTAATTCCTTCTGTTAGGATAATACAGTCGAGTTATTCAGAAGAGCCTGCAAGATCTTCAGCATTGAGCCTGAGCTGGTAAATTTATATTTCATTTTGCTAAATACTCCTTTGAGCTGAACTTAATGGATTTTTAACTTCTGTGATTGTACAGTTAAGCATCTGGGACTTTTCTGGGCAGACAACCTTATTTTTTGTAGATGAAAAAAACAAGTCACTGAAAGATTCACCACGACAATCAGATCAGGAGGTAAGTGGTGTCTGATAAATTGCATTTTATTCATCATAAGAATCACGACTTAAGTTTCTTTCATTATTACCACTCTTTTTTACATAACTCTTTGGGCATTAAGAATATATCACTTATTGCACTGAGTTTTATCTCGGATATACTCATTGTAATGAATCTGTGTTGCAACCCAATCCATCACTGGGCCTGCCTTTCGTCAGTCCAGAACATTTTTGTATTGATGATGTATAGTTGCTCTTTTCTGATAAAAAAAAAAATGTATAGTTGCTCATATCATCTCCAAGAAGCAGACTTTGCTGTCAGATGCATTGATTGACTTTTTCCTTTTAATAAAATACAATAGTGAGTTTTATCTAGTTACAATGTCTTGACATAATAAGAATATGCTTATGCCGACTTTTATTCTTGCTTTCTCTAGTTTTGCGTTTTCCTAGAAGAAAGGCTTTCAATTATTTGGTCACAATGGACAGTGCTTGTGTGTAATATGACTCAACGCGAAAAAGAAGAAAAAATTGGAACACAAAACACATGCTAGCTTCAATGTCAAATCCAATATTCTCTGGGTATTTCATATTGATTATAAGTGGAAACCTTGATTATAATGTATTTGGTTCTGTTTTTATTTTTGTCAATTGATGCTTGGGCACTGGAGTTTTATCACTTATTGTACACTTTCATGCAGATTCTCTTGGAGTTGCAAGTTTATGGTTTGTCTGATTCCATAAAGTGTCGGGAAGCGAAGAAAGATGAAATGGCAGCACCACATTCTAAGGTGGCAAATTCCTCGTGTGGCACTCCAGTTATGATGAATGGTGGTTCTGGCAATATCAACTCTAATTTTATGCGCACCAATTCTTCAGTCTCTAGTGAAGCTGGTTCTTTGGGATTGACAGGATTACAAAATCTTGGGAATACTTGTTTCATGAACAGTGCCCTCCAGTGCCTAGCACACACACCCAAACTTGTTGATTATTTCCTTGGAGATTATGGCAAAGAAATAAATCATGAGAACCCATTGGGAATGGATGTAAGTTGTCATTCACTTTATCTGTAATATGTACATTTAGTAGTTATGATAACTTGCTTTCTTTTCTTGGTTGAGTGTGTTTTGTGAGGAAATATATTCTATTTCTTGCTCAGAATATCTATTGTTCTATTTGAATCTTTCTAAATATGCACCTTTTCCCAGGGTGAAATTGCTTTAGCATTTGGAGATTTGTTGAGGAAGTTATGGGCTCCTGGTGCATCTCCTGTCCCACCCAGAATGTTTAAGTCCAAGCTAGCTCGTTTTGCTCCTCAGTTTAGTGGCTTTAATCAACATGATTCTCAAGTTAGTTTTCAGCTTTTACACACTTAAAAGTATAGTCGTTTCCCTTCCTTTTCATATGTAGTATCAGCTCAATGAAAATTTTGCCGCAGGAGCTTTTGGCTTTTTTGCTGGATGGACTTCATGAAGACCTGAATCGAGTAAAATGCAAGCCTTACGCTGAAGTGAAGGATGAAGATGGTCGACGAGATGAAGATGTGGCTGATGAATATTGGCAGAACCATCTAGCTCGCAATGACTCCATCATTGTTGATGTGTGCCAAGTGAGTTTATTTCATATAGGTTTGCTCTTCTCCCATTTTTTGTCTGCTAAATTGGCATTTCTGTGCAAAGTGAATATTGGCATTTTTACTCTTCTCCCATTGCTCTTTAAAGTTGTGTTTGAAGTGTTTAGCTGATAATTAGGGTTTAAAAAACTATCACATTACATGACATTGTTTAAAATCTTGCGGAGTGTTTGCTTGAAAATCCATAGTATTATTTATACAGATTGGTGTCATGCCGTGACTGGGATTCAGCATGTATGGATTCAGAACATGATTCCATTTTGATGTAGTTAGACCTGGCAACAACTAATGGAATGAAGTGAAACTTAGCATAATGGAATCTAAGTGTGAAGGACCCTACCAAGAGGTCACTTAAACCATGTTAAACTTACTCCAACCCAAACGCTTAAGCTGTTAGGTGGAGGGCCTGACAAGTTCATTAAAAGTCACTTAATCAACATTCTTTTGATGTGAAACTACTTCAACATTTAGTAATTAAGTTAATTATATTGGTATGCATCTATGTATGCTGTGGACTTAAATATTCCTCCTTAGACCCCAGGCAATCAACTTTAAAATAATAGACATAGTGGTTGAATTTGAGATCTTTTGTTGGGATTCTTTGACCATTGTATCTGTTTGAACCTGAAATCCTGTATGGATGGATTTCATGATACCTTGAGAAGTTCTGGTTTTAATCCTTTCCCGTCTTATATTATGACTATTTTAGAGTTTAGAATTTTCCTTATTCTGAAATTAAGTTACCTTTTTTATACACTTATACAAACTATTAGTCATAGTGCCAAATGAATAATCCATATTTTTTCTTCTGTTTCAGGGTCAATATAAATCAACATTAGTTTGTCCAGTTTGCAGAAAGGTTTCTGTTACATTTGATCCATTCATGTACGTATCACTACCTCTACCCTCGACAGCAATGCGAACAATGACTTTGACAGTTGTGAGTACTGATGGAAGTAGTAAGCCTTCACCATGCACTGTAACTGTGCCAAAGAATGGGAAATGTGAAGATCTCACCCAAGCTCTGAGGATCGCATGTTCTTTAGAGGTGAATGAGACCCTATTGGTGGCTGAGGTATATTTCTCTATTTGATCTTTTCAGGTTTCATGAACAATCGTTAGATCTGTTCATGTTTAGCTTTTGTTTCTTTGTTTTCGTTGTTAAAAGTATGGTGCTCAATGCAGATATACAGCAACCGCATTATCCGTTTTTTGGAGGAGCCAACTGATTTAATATCCTTAATTAGAGATGATGACCGGCTGGTTGCTTATCGGTTGGTGGAAGACGCGGGGAAAAACCCCTTGGTTGTGTTCATGCACCAGCGGACGGGAGAGTAAGCTCAATTTATCCCTTAGTTTCATAACATTCTCAAAATTCTCACTTTTTATATAATTTTTATTGATAAAATTGAGGTATATAAAGATGGTCTCTAGGATTATTTTTGCATAACTAATGACTCTGTTGTGCTAGAATGAAAAGATGATTATTTGGTTATGTTTAACTGTAAAAAATACATTCAGTTGACACATTTAACCGCATTTGTGGGATGAGGGTGTCAGAATGAGGATTCTTATCTATGCATTTATGTTAAAGCTTTTTTTTATAAATATTTTTAATTTAATGAGGTACACAAACCAGGGGGTAACTCTCCCTTTTTCCCACACCATCCCCAAGGAGGTGACCCACTAGAAATTGAGCACTAGACCTCTTATGAGGCAATGCTCATCTTGACCAACCAGGCCAGCCCTAGTGGGCATATTGCATGTTAAAGCTTCTATTCTTGACTTTGATAAGAATGTAACCCCTATTTATTTACGAAATTATAGTTAAAACTTCAAACACTGAAAGCTGAAATGGTTTTCTTAGCTCTAATCTGGAAGTTTCTAGTTACCATGTTATCTGGATCGATAATTTCATCTTCTGATGTCTGGACAACAATGCGTTCCCTTTTTAGGTAGATAATTGGTATACTGGACATGAGGTGAAGGTGGTCTTCAAGTTGGTTACTTTAATAAATAAATAAATAAAAGAGAAGTTAGACTTACCGTGGAACTAAATGGGTATATGATTCTTTCTTCCACTTGACTTGTCTTCTTACAAAAAGGTTTAGCGGGCATTCTGCTAGTTACCTGTTATGTTGCTTTATATGATTCCTTGATTTGATTTTGGATTCTTATTAATTTTTTTTATTTCAGGGAAGTTAGTCAAGGATGGAAACCATTTGGAGTCCCTCTAGTAACAAAGCTTCAAGATGGTGTTAATGGATCAGATATTCACAATTTATATCTAAAGTTACTTAATCCATTACTAATACATAGTGAAGATGTCTCAAACACTTCTGATGACTCCAAGAGCACTGCAAACAAAGTAACAGCAATGGAGGAGGACACAAGTCATGATATAAGTGGGCCTGTCGATGTAAAAGGCGAAGAATCACCCTCGGATGAGGAAATACAGTTGTACTTGACAGATGAGAAGGAAGCAGTTAATAACTCCAAGATTGTAATGAATGAACCGATTACATTAACAGGAGTTTCCAGGGTGAATGTACTTGCATGTTGGCCAGAAAAACTGATTCAACAATATGATACACGCCTTATTAACTCATTACCAGAAGTTTTCAAGTCTGGCTTTTTTGCAAAGAGACCTCAAGAATCTGTTTCATTGTACAAGTGTCTTGAATCATTCTTGACAGAGGAGCCTCTTGGACCAGAAGACATGTGGTCAGTGTTCACATCTTAATCCTTTGTTTTTAGCTTTACAGATAAAATATTCATGAATAGTTTTTTAACGGCACTTCCGGATAGTGTTGGGCCTTTCTTTAACAATGTTTATGAAAACCATACTTTAGATTCCTTCCTGATTCTGTATGGTTTAATAACTATTGTTAGGTTACAAAGAAAACATATCATTGGGAATTTATTATTTTTTAAATATCTACTAAAGAACATTTCTGTTTTGGTTTCTAAGTTCAACTCATGTGAACAGTTATTAACTGTTGTTTGGATTGGTCATATACCAGGAACAAACTTCTCATTTGTTCAAATATTAGGTATCAAGTCACTGATAAGGGTTGTAAGAGAACTGGACTTTATGTAGTAAGTATGAGGTTATTAAGGTAAAAGAAGTCAATGATAAGATGCCGGATTGTAGTTCTATTGCATGCATGAAGCTTGGTACTTCACTAAATGTTTCTCTGATCCTGCTTGATCTGTGACCTTTCATTGGGATCTTTCTAATTCCAACGTGGTATTCTGTTATTTGAACTTACAGGTACTGTCCCAGTTGCAAGAAACATCGCCAGGCTAGTAAAAAGTTAGATCTTTGGAGACTACCAGAGATTTTGGTTGTTCATTTAAAGAGGTTTTCATACAGCCGGTTTTTGAAGAACAAACTCGAGACATATGTTGACTTTCCCATTGATAATCTCGATTTGTCAAATTATATTGCATACAAAAATGGCTGTACATCTCACCGTTACATGCTTTACGCAATCAGTAATCACTATGGAAGCATGGGAGGTGGCCATTACACAGCTTTTGTCCATGTAAGTGATGTAATTTCTCATCTTTTATTTTTCAAGGAAATCTTCTTTTGTAAGTTTCATATTGGTCAACAAATTAATTGATAGAAAATTTGTGTCACCAGTATATAGGTAAAGATAGTTCTGTGTAGTAGGTAAATGCAAAGACAACCCCATCCACATAGCGTTCCTCACTCTTTTTTTTTTTTTTTTTTTCTGAAAGAGGAAAAAAATGAAACTTATATAGTGTTGATAAATCTGTTGGAACTTTTTGAAGGTCATCCGCATTCTTCCATTATTAGATAAACCGGTATAATAATGACCTCATTATGCTGCATTGCTACAACTTGTGCCATTACTTATGACCATTGTATAGTCCTGTGGCATATTTGTAAAACTCCATTTTTGTTTGTGAATGTAGCATGGCGGTGACAGATGGTATGATTTTGATGATAGCCATGTTCATCCCATCAGCATGGACAAGATAAAGACTTCAGCTGCTTATGTTCTTTTCTACAGAAGAGTTGTAGAAGAATGAGAATAGAAATTTACCCTTGGTGATTTTATATCATTGGTGAACCATTTCAACATTTTTGTGATCCTAGTAGAGCATTCTTTGGTCTTTGGCATTGTTTAGTGTAGAGTTTTCAGCACTGATGGGAATGGGATGAGTGTAGCTTGAAGAAGGTGCCAAAGATGACTGTGTAACATAGCGACAACGGAAGAGCAGATGAAAGATGAATTTTACTTTCTAGAGGGGGTTTGTCTCAACCCCAGTTATCATTATTTCTTGGTTACTTTTACACAACTATAAGTGTTGAATGAACACAGAATCATTCTTATAGGGGACTATTTGTGAATCATTATTTGCAGTCTAATATTCAGTTTTTCTCCTAGACTTGTGCTTGCATACATCCATCATGTAGGATATACACCAATGTTTTGTTTGTTACTATGATGATGAAGTGAAGGGGACAAGTTTGATGGGTACTTGAGTTTTGACATAGTTACTGTTGTAGAGTCAGATAAAAGCTTATCACTTTATCTGTATGTATCATATGGAGATATTTATTGACTCCAAATGCAATGGTAGAGAATTGATGAGCTGAGATGGGTTGTAGACAGCCCTGAATTTATAGCAACCTTCTCTTTCCATATTTGTGTAAGATGGCGACTTGACCATTTTGATTGCTGTCTACGCCAGCCAGGCTCAGGCCCAACCCCTCTCCGGAGTGGACCACTACTAGTGTTTGTTTCACATTCTACTCTTTTTTCTTTTTTTTTGTTCATACAAACATTTTATAATTGAAAAGTCAAATTTTATTAGTGGGTTTTGGCTCTTGTTCTTCACATGTAAGTTTAGATCTTATACATGCCGGTTACGACATCTGCATATAAACCGGAGACCGAGACTCGATGAGAGACAGAGAAAGTAGGAGGTCAAGCTTTATTAGTGCTTGGCAAAAGTAAAACATGGACATTGAAATTGAATTGATGGATTGAAAGGGGTTGATGAATGGACCACTGGTGTAGGGAAGAGGACCACCTGACCAAATGAAGGAAACCAACTGCTTACTTGTTGCTCCAATTTGAATGAATCATCAACACCCATTTAAGCGACGGTTTATGGTCCAGCTCAAGGTGGCTGCCCAAATAAGCTCCTAAACAAGGTGTGTTGGTGTTCATGATCGCACACACCATTTCATTGCCTTTCCTTTTCCCCTCAGACTTAAACGACTTGATTTGAGTTGTCTTTGTTAAAAATGGCTAGACACCTCCCCATCTGCCTAACTAACGTGTCTTCTCGAAACAACACTTACCATCCTTTTCTTCTTACATGGTCACTCTCCTAGGTAATTGATTTTTTGAGATTTACCTTTTACACATTGGCCCCTTTGGGTTCACCCATGACCCATGAGTGATGTTGTATTTGTTGGGCAATCCTAATCACACTTTCTACTTATGCTCATTGATTTTTATGGACATCTTAAACGTGTTTAGTTATTATCTACTTGCTTACTCTTTACGTTTTGAAATTTCTGCAACACAAAATTGTAAAAAAGAAAAATGTGGTGTACTGTTTACTTTCTGTAAATCCTATTCGTCTTTTATTCATGTCATGTGATATCTTTAAACTTGTATTAGGATGACATTGTATCAATTTGTTTGAAAAACATAATCCATAAACTAGTTTTGATGTTCATTACTAAAATAAGGCGATTTTTGAAAATTGTTGGAAAGTGAGAAATAGACACGGAGGTATAAAGAAAAAAGAAATGGAGAAAGATAAAAATATATATATAGACTTACTATCTACTACAAACCATATGGTTTAATACAAACTAGGGACTAATGATGATCGTTGGATTGGGAAGATTAGATGGTGAAGATTAAAAGTACAATCAATGGCATGGTATGTAATTTATATCAAACTGATTTACTTTTTAGATATTTTACACTAGAATAAGGATAATATCGACATTCTACCTAAACTTTAACCCAACCCTAACTCACCTATATCAATTTTCCATTTTTCATTCTCAGCTTAACTATCCCATAGCTCCCGTGGATCTCCTCCTCTCTCCATCTCTCTCGCCCAAAAACAACCGCCGCTCGGTCATGTGGTCGCTGCTCCCATTGCCAAATTCCGCCAATTTCCCTCGCGCGTCCAAGGCGGTTACACCAGTACGACGACATGGTTGAAGCTCGGAGGTGCCGTGTATCCAGATCGGGAAGCAACGAACAGTTGGGGCGTTTCAAATCAGGGTACCGTGCTCGCCGACGAGCGGATGTAGAGAATTAGTCTCCGGCACGATCTGGGTCTCCACCGCGCTGATCCCTCCGCTGCGCCGTCGATATTATGGGTAAGGTTTTGATTTTTGGAAGTGGTAGATGCTCATGGATAAGGTGTTCGAGTTTTGGTTAGTTTTCGTTCTGATATGGCCAGATCTCTCTTTCTCACAAAATTCTATTTCAATCTCCACCCACCTCCCAATTTCCTTTTATTTTTTTCATCCTAGGAGTATTTGTTGTTGTTCTGAATAGTTAGGGATCTGTTAATTATTCACCAATGATCGGGGACAAGAAGCGCACAATAGACCGTGCTGCTGTTTTATTTGGATTGATTTATCCAAAGACAAGGATTTGGGTTAGGTTTTGTTCTACTACTGTTCCATTAATTTATCATTTTTATTTAGTTACTGTTTCAATTGTTCTGTACTATTGTTTTATTACGATGTATGTTTTAATTTTGTAGGTAATATGGATGATAATGGAAAAAGTGTCAAGTTAATTGAATTAATTGATATGTAATCATCTTGTTTCTGAATGAATAATGATACTATCTCTGATGTGTTTATTAGATTGTTCAGTTATATGAAATATTGTGTTTAGTGAAAATGAAACATTGGACTAGTGAAATGTATCATGAGTTCAAA
>JAYMSV010000719.1:0-15392 GCA_036897745.1 Erodium moschatum | reverse complement strand
GAATACGGATTTTAGATAACCGGGGATCACGGTTTGGATAACGGTTTTTAGTTTTTGAGACGGGTACCGACCGATGCCCAGCCCTAATACAAACCCCTACAGCCACAGCTCAAATTAACCTTCCATCCAAACAGCAAAAAGTAAAAGCATTTTATGAACCCCAAGCTCCTCCCGCACTATAGCCATGGCCCCTCGCCGATCCGCCCGTGCCGTCATCGACCCTAAGGTTCGCCATGTCGGATTTGTCACTCCGCCAGACCGCTCCCAATCGGGTCCTCCCGACCCGATCACCTCTTCTTCCCCTCCGGCCTCCTCCATCTCCGCCTCCGGAAATTCCCTCTCGCCGGTCATGATCCCCCCGCCGCGCCACAACTCCGACAACATCCTCTCCGCCCGTTCGGTTCCCTTCCCTCCGGTTCCCTCCACTTCCCTCCGCCGCGACTCTATCCTTTCCAGCTGCTACAATGCCTCCGAGTACTCTCCCACTTCGAGCGGGATGGTTGCCGATGGAGAGTTCTGGGATGATTTGGTGCCTCCGGCTAGGGGCAATTCGGGGAGGGTCCCGGCTGCTTCGTCGTTCCCAAATGGAGGGTTTGATTTGACGGCAGTTAAGGCGAGCAGTGTTCCTGCTAGTGGGTTGACTACCGTCTCAGTGATGACCTTGCCTCCTGGTATTTCTGGTAATCTATTGCCTTTGCTGTTTCGAATTGATATTTACATAATTCAATACAAGTATGTGAACACTATACATCCAATGATTTTGTTAAATGATAAGCAAAACCAAATTAGAGTTATGTATACAATTTTATATTCATGCATATGATGGTGGTGTTCTAATCTCGTCTTGAGCTGATTACCAAAAACTATAGTGAATAATCTTTTTTGGGTATTTATATCTATGTGGTTTTGTTCTTTACTCAAGGCCTTGATTGGTATCTGGCATTGCATTTGATTTGACGGCTGCTGATTGTTTCCCTAGAAAGTCTCAAAAAGACTGTTATTTGAAACCTGATATTTAAATTAATCCATCCCGAAGTGCTGAATGAGCTCATGGTTTAAGCTTGTACACAATTTCATTCACCACAATCCACGTCAGATGATAGCATTTCTTTGTTACTCATGACATTCTAATATCTATGCCTTAATTATACTTTATATTCAGAAGGTTGAATGAAGGAAACGGTCATTGTAGAAGTTTACAATGCACTAATCTCTAACATAGCTCCTTGGGTTACCCTAAAATTCTGACATATATGTTCTGTCTTATCCTCATAGTCATACTGCTTTGGGAAGGCACGTCCTGCTCATACTTTCAACTTGAGCCAAGTAGTATGCTCTTTAACTTATCTGTACTTAGGCTGCTCTTCCACAAGAGTTTCGGGATGGGGATGGGAATCAGTTTAATGTATGTGTAACTTCGCTTCATTTTGATTCCTGTTCCCATTCCCAAACCATCCCATACAGTATAGCTTAATTCCCATTTCACAAATTGTGAACGAAAACAGGGTGAGGTGAGGGAATAAGAGTGGACATAGGAATCTCAAAAACCTTGCATATCCTTTCATTTACACAAAAAAAGGGTGATTCTCATACCTATCCCCACACAAAACTATCCAAATGCAACATTATTGTTATTAGATATACGTTTGATAAATAGAGTTTTATCTTCCCTTAGTGAGGCTTGTCTTATGCAGGCCATGAATGGCGTGCTGCACTTATGCTGAAAACTTAAGGGTATGCATGCTTATAGTTATATGGTACTTCTAAATTGTTGACGACAAAACAAAGTCGCAGCAAAAGCAATAACAAAAGTGTATGTCGGGCAAAATGTTCTCTTTGATGAGGCGTTTTGATGAAAAGTAGGATTATCAAATGACTGTAGGATACCATGGATAGAGTGTATCATGGAAGGTCATATAAGTGTCTAAAATGCATGCATTGTGGAGACCAGAAACCAGATATTTAAATTCTTCTAATAAGATTCTTTCAGTCATTTCATATTAAGTGAATACTGGTTATGATCTTATGCTTTTGATCCCTCAAATTCTCGTTTTAGTATTTTGTTTTACTGCATTTCATTTAATTTTCTTTCCAGGTTAGCGATCCATTAAAGATGATTTTTTTCTATCTAATTAATATCAGCTGGTAACCATCTTGTCACTGGTCAGTTAATGAGTTGGCTATAGTGATTTTTAATGATGTATTATCAGCTTGATGTGTCGTATCCTGATGAGAAGCTGTTTTTTGGTTTGCTTTTATCCTAATAATCTTGCTGGAAATAGGGCCCTTCATCTTAAAAAGCAACTAATTATTACTTTGTAATTTTGTTGCAGAAAAAGCTGGAGGAGCATCAGTTGAGGTGCAAAATGACCGTCCCTCTGGTTCAAAGCCTGCCACTTCAAAGACTACGAAAGAGAAGCCCTCAAAAGCTGAAAGGCGTGCCATTCAAGAGGCTCAACGGGCTGCAAAAGCTGCTGCTAAAGGTGAATATGATCATTTTGTCATTTGTTTCAACTTTGCTAGTTTTGTGCTTGTATGTTGGAGAATAACATCATCATTATCATATTTATTTATCTCTTAAGTTTACATCAGATTATAATTTCGTATCTTCCATTAATTGTCTCAGTGTCGTGTATTTAGTCTTGGTGGTTTTTTTATTGCCCATCCTCACAAGTTGTGCGTTATAATAACATCGTATCATGTTTTTTTTTTCAATCGTAATGTTTATCAGCTGAAGGTGGCAAGACTGCTGTGGTGAATGCAAAACCAGCTAAAGCTATGAAGCCTCCTTCACAAAAGAATGATAGCGCTTCAGTAGCAGCTTCAGAGAAGAAAGGGGGTGATCGCCTTCCTGAAAAGGAGAGAAAAAAAGATGTCCCCCATCCACGTATGCAGTATGATGATACAAGCCGAGTTGAAAAGGCAAAAAGGCGTGCTGTTGTGAAACAGACTGAAGCTAGGAACAGAGTTGAGTTGTTCAGGCACTTGCCTCAGTATGAACATGGAAACCAGCTTCCTGAGCTTGAGGCCAAGTTTTTTCAACTTGATCCGATGCACCCAGCTGTTCACAAGGTAGTTGTATTACATGTTAGCTTCCACCTTCGATTTTGTTCCTTTTGATGCATATAATGAACAGTTTGAACCTGATTTATGTTTTAATTTGCTTTACGAAATATGTACCAAGCAAGGGTTTAAGCTGAAAACCTTGCTTATGTAGAAGGGAGCACTAAACTAGTTCGTCATCTGGAGTTTTGGGAGGGTTCATTCACCCGTTCTAGACGGTGTAGTTGTTTTTGTGCCTGTTTTGGCATGTTGGACCTTTGTTGGATTCTGTTGTAGGGTTAGTGGTTTGTGGTTTCCTTTCTGGAACCCACACCTCTTTTTAATGCATTTTTTATTTTCTGATAAAAAAAACACTTAGTTCTTTAAATAGACATGAGGTTGCTTGTACCAGGGTTTGAACTCTGGAGCTCCCTTCTGTTGGAGGGAGCTCTTAACCCCAGTCTAATAACACTGATCCTTAATGAAGCTCTACATTGGATCCTAATGATGTTTGAATTTTTTTTCCTTCGACAACCAAGATAATGTCCTTTATTAATCTCTGAATATTCTTACCTGATAGTGACTTTTTTACTTGATGTCAGGTTGGGTTGCAGTATCTATCAGGAGATGTATGTGGTGGAAATGCCCGTTGTATTGCAATGCTTCAAGCATTTGCGGAGGCTATCAGAGACTACGCAACACCCCCTGAGAAAACTCTTACAAGGGACTTAACTGCAAAAATAAGTAGCTATGTTTCATTTCTTAATCAGTGCAGGCCCCTTTCAGTCAGCATGGGAAATGCCATTAGATTTCTTAAAAGTCGAATCACCAAGTTACCTTTAACTCTATCTGAATCAGAGGCAAAAGCAACTCTTCAGTCCGACATAGACCGTTTCATAAACGAAAAGATCATAATTGCAGACAAAGTGATAGTGAAGCATGCTGTTACAAAAATCAGGGACGGAGATGTTCTTCTTACATATGGATCATCCTCTGCAGTTGAAATGATACTATTACACGCCCATGAACTTGGCAAACAGTTCCGTGTTGTTTTAGTGGACTCCCGTCCAAAGCTTGAAGGTCAACACTTACTTCGCAGGTTGGTGGCGAAGGGTCTTAGCTGCACATACACACATATAAATGCTGTCTCTTATATCATGCATGAAGTTACTCGAGTTTTTCTGGGCGCTTCATCGGTATTATCTAATGGAACAGTTTACTCAAGGGTTGGGACTGCATGTGTTGCTATGGTTGCACATGCATTTGGCTTGCCAGTATTAGTGTGTTGTGAAGCATATAAGTTTCATGAAAGAGTCCAGCTCGATTCAATATGCTCTAATGAGCTAGGTATACAATTTTAACCTTGGTATTTGCTTCCCCTGTTGCTTAATTCTTCAGTACTGATTCCTTTTCTCCTGTACAGGCGATCCAGATGTTATTTCAAAGGTTCCAGGTAGAGAGGATATTAACTATTTAGACGGTTGGGCCAGTAGTGAAAACTTACAACTATTGAATCTGATGTGAGTGTTTGTTACTTGATTTACATTTACCAACCTCACAAGCCTGATTGTTGTTGACACCCATAACTAACATATTTCCCATTTGGATTGCCATTGACAGATATGATGCAACACCATCAGATTATGTTTCAATGATCATCACTGATTATGGAATGGTAAGCTATTTTAGAGATTTGAAATTTCCGAGTCATTACTGAATATATCCATTGTTTCATACTTGAATTGTTATAAATCTTCAGTCATCGCACGTAGGTTAGCACTATATATATACCTAACATGGAATCTCGGAACATTGCTGATTTGTTAGTTAGTTCATCCAGTTAGACCATTAACTTCTCTTAATGTGTGTTTATAGATACCACCTACGAGCGTGCCTGTGATTGTCCGAGAATACCGGAGAGAACATTTATTTATATAGATTGCTAGTGAAGGGATCAATGAGGTTTCTCCAAATTGTGCAAGGAAGACTGTAGAGATGATAATTTTACTTGGTTTTGTTCTGCTAGCTTGAATAAAGGCTGTGTGTGCCCAGTGGTCGACTTTGTAATGCTTCGTTTTTTTCCTGACCGTGAAGAGTGCGGATTATTCGCCTCTCCGGGCAGTTACTGTTATATGCATCTTGTTCACATTGATGAGAGCACTTTTCCCAGTAGTTGGTGTTAATGACAATCTTATCATTTGCAAAAGCTGAATGTTGAGTTTATTTTGAATTACTGCATGTCTTTGGATGTAGGATTCCTTGTCACTTTTCATATATTTGGTGGTTTGAAATGACAACGTTGTGTGAGATTATACATGTGAAGAATAGAATGGGCCTTTGCTATGTAGGTAATGATCTCAATATGGATGGAACAAATCCACATCTTTTCTAGGCTCTCAATGAGATCTATTGATTGCACGAATTACATAGCAAGGCCTCGAGACAATCTGGCCCATGTTCTTTGGCTTTCAAGGAAAGCTCGAATAAACGAAATACACAATCTAAGAGCAGTCACAGTGGAGACATGGAGACAAATTGTAGCGTCGAACCGGTGGGTCAAATATAGGCACAAGTCCTGTACTGGAGGTTAGATTCAGTAAAAGAATGGCCGAGGAAAGAGAGAGAAGAAAAAAGTAGAGAGAGGCTGCGGGAGGAGAGAGAATCGAAGTCGATGAAATTATCGACGCGAGGAGAGAATCTACAGAAGAGAGATCAGCTCTTAACAGTTTTTTCACTCTTTTGACGCCTCTATGGGTGCTCTAACCCATATGACTTGATGGTGTCATTAATTTGACGCCTTGTTGGCCTACACAATTAATGGTAAAGTTATCATTTTTATATAAATTGCGTCGAAACTGAAAAAACATTGTTAACTACCGGTCATAGCAAGGAACAAAATCCATGTTGTTTATGATTGCAAAGTGCAAAAAAAAATAGTTTATCGATATGGTATATTCACCATTTAAGATTAAAAGCTCAATCAGGCATCGGAACATGCAAACGATTGGCTGTGATCCAATGTCTAGCTTTTTACGTTGACGTGCTTCTCGAGATTGTCCATGCGGATATCATCCCTTGGGCTGCTCATTGGCACCTGTAACTCTTTCTGACCACCGGGCGATACCTCCAGTTAGGGGTGTGACTAAAAACTCGGACCTGGAAAAATATCCGAATACGGATCTATCCGATCCGAAAATTAATTGATCAGAGGATGAAAACGAAAAAATCCGAATCTAACCAGGTACCCGGACGTTCCGCATCTAGTTTCGATTCCAATACCCCAGACCCGTCGGTTTCCGGGTATTGATCGGTCCAGATGAATAGTATTAGGACTTATATTCAGCCCACCTCCAATCTCTCTAGCCTTGTTGTTCCTCCCATAAGCCGATCTTCTTATTAAGATATTCGTTTCAAAATAAAACTATCCAGAATAACGAGCTGAAAGCTTCCCTTAAAATTATGAAATCATCAACCAAACAAACATTTTTAAAAACCTCAAAAACATCAAGCATGTAACATATCTGACATTAATTTTTGTAAATCAAATGTAACATTACAAAGCAATAGAATTTTACGGCGATTGCACCGGTGATGAAGACACAAGGAAAGGAAGATTTATAGTGAGTCCGTCGGAAAATGCACTTGTGAGAAATGGAAATATGGCCAAACAGGCCCTAATCCTGATCCTCATTATGATAAGCCTCTCTAGGATAAAAGACCTCACAAGTCCAGAAATTTACGATCCAGTCCCTGCCTCTTTTAAAAACGCCTGAATCAAGGAGAAGAAAATCTCAGGAAGAAGAGAAGCTCCATTGCCGTACTTCTTCTACTCGGAGGAACAAGGAAACGCAGACCCCTTGGCCATGGCCGCGGAGCCTTCTAGATCTCCCACCGCTTCCGCCGATTCATACATCGGCAGTTTGATTAGCTTGACATCCAAGTCCGAAATTCGCTACGAAGGGGTGCTCTTCAACATCAATACTCAGGAATCCAGCATCGGTTTGAGAAATGGTACCTTTTCCCCCCATCATTTCCTTGATTTTTCAGTTATTTTCGTCTTCTCTAGGTTTAATTTGTTCGTCCTCGTCAAATTTTGCTATTATCTTTTTTCTGTCGATTTTCTTCTCATGGTTGGAAGTTTTTGTACCTTTGGCTCACAGAGTTGAATTCAAGTTTTTTCTTTCTGTGTGTTTTTGGAAACTTTCATTTTTTTTTGGTGTAGAAATTTGAGGTGCCAATTGTTTAACTGTAATGTTATTCATGCTGGAATATCAAACCAGTTTATGGAAAATTTAGTAGTTTCTGGAGCTGAAGAAAAGATTTCCTACTGGCATAATGAAATCCAATTTATGATTCTAATATTGTATTGGGATGAGTTGTTTTATACAAAATTTGGAAAGATATTGATATATCATGAACTCTTTTTAAGTTCAAGTTGTATGCAGATGGTGTTCAGTTTTACTATAATTGCTGAAGCAATGTCACTATGATATTTCATACGGTAATCATGTCTGTCATCACAAAACGAGGTCATAAAGGAATATCTTAATATTCTTGTCTAGTCCAAGAAATATTGCAATATCTAGTGCTCTTTTAATTTATGATGATAAACCTGTATCGGAAAGGCAGGTTGGCACTATAAGCATTATTTTGTTCTGGTGAGGAAATTGGAACACCTGCTTGACAAAATCTGTAACCTTAATTAAAACAAGTATTAGATAGTAATGCACTCTATTATCAACAGATGATATATTTTATGAAACTAAAAACTTACGTGTTACTTGAGGCCTATTATATGCTGGAAGAACACGGAAAAAATATCTTCTTTTTTTCCATTCTGCCTCCGTTGTAAGTATTAGAAAAGCTAGCATACTACAGTAATTGCTGAAACTTATCCCCAAAAGGCGTATTAAATGGAACCGTGAAGTTTCTTTTGTTTAACATGCTACATGTCTTGCCATTTCTAGTGATTTTTTGGGGTTTGAAAAGTCTCTCTCTAACTCACTCATACTCTAAATTTTGCAGTACGATCATTTGGAACAGAAGGGAGAAAAAAGGATGGTCCACAGGTTCCTCCTAGTGACAAAGTTTATGAATACATACTTTTTCGGGGAAGTGACATCAAGGTATACAACTATTGTATACAGTTTCTGTTTACATGCGATGCATATCAGTGAGGGTGGCTGGAAGCTGCTAACAGTTGTACCGATTTTATACATTATGCCAGTGCTTAGACAGGCAACAAAACTTTTAGTTTTGGTTCTTTCCTACATTACATTTTTATAAACATCAAGTTGGACCCTCTGCCGCCAAATTCAAGTAGCTTGGTATTGTGTGATTTGGTTTGTATTTTATAGTAATTTCTGTAAATCACATCGCTTGTTTGGTAAACTACGATTGCACTGTGGGTACTCGAGTGCTGAATTAATAGTTTTAGGTTGAATAGTTTGTGTGAATGGTCGTGCAAATGGAACTATTAGTGACGTCGTAAATGAGTAACCCGAATTGTTATGGGGCTTTGTTTGCTTCAGAGCCATATCATTTTTAGTTCTTCAGAGTGGTCTGACTGAAAGTAATGAATATGTTCTGGCTACTTACACCTCAGGCATCACGGATTTGAACTTTTACATGCTTCGTCTAACTGTTCATAATTATAGTGTCTGGCAACTTTAAAGTTCACTTTGGCCTATTATCATCAACATTGGGTTCCATGAAAAAAACATTTCTTGTGCATTTGCTACAGGATTTGCAGGTTAAATCTTCCCCGCCTGTTCAAACTGCGGCTCCTGTAGATAATGATCCTGCTATTATTCAGGTATGAAAATGACAGAATATATACTTGTGTTAGGTTATGGTAGATTATGTTGGATTTGAAGTCAGTGCTCAAGATTTGGAATTAGTTCATGTTCATGTGTCCTTAATGTTTAAAATGCCACAATTTTCTAGAACTGAGAATTTGGTTGAGTTTGGTTCGCCATGCTTTGTAATAGAGAACGTGATCCGTGTTCTTTAATATAGTATAATTAGTTCACTGTTCTGTATGTATCTGGAATGGAACTTCAAAGATTTATCTGTCCCTCACTGACTTCCAATTTAAATCCTTGTGCAGTCTCACTATCCTCAGGCACCTGCTGCTCCTACAAGCCTGCCTCCTAGTTCTGTAAGTGCTCCTGATATTAGTTCCCAGACAGCTCAAATGGGACTCCCCAGGCCGACATTTCAAGGCAGTCTTCCTTTATATCCACCTGGTGGAAGTTTAGGGCCCTGGGGTTCATCATCACCTCTTCCAACTAATAATGGTAGTGGGCTTCAAATGCCAATGTATTGGCAAGGATTCTATGGGTCCTCAAATGGACTCCAAGCCCAGCAGCAACCTTTGCTCCGACCTCCACCTGGCTTGTCGATGCCTCCTTCCATGCAGCAGGCAATGCAATATCCTGCTATGTATGGAACATTAAATACAGGAGCTCCCATATCTTCGCAGTTGTCTGAAGCACCTCATTCATTGCTTCCACCCTATAGTACAGGCTCCTTGAATGTGCCATCTTCTATGCTTCCTGCTCCGGCCCAATCCACTGCCACTGTTTCGCAGTCGTCAACAAGTTTGATTCCTGACAAGCCTTATACTCAAGCTCTTCCTGCTGCAGCTATCAATACTAGCTTACCATCAATATCTCCGTTGACTACTGCTTTAGATAAATCTGCCACTGCACCAGCAGTCAACGACAAGCCTAAAACAGGACCTGCTCCAATGATGCCTTTTAATAACATGCCTGAGCCTTTGTCAGCAGTTGCTGGAACATCGAATTCAGTTCTGAATGAGGTAGCTATTCCCTCTTTGGTGACTCCTGACCAGCTTTTGCAGCCTGGAACCACACCTGCAGCTTCATTCCAATCTCAAAAATCCATCCAAAAGGATGTTGATGTGGTGGAAGACCTACATGCCTCATCATTGCAAATACCGACACCAGCAGTGACAACAGGGGCACAAGAACCACTGTTGCCTCTACCTCGTACCGATTATCAGGTAGTGCTAGCCGCTTGTAACTGCTCATTGCCAGTATTCTACATAATTAGGTTATTCAGAGGTTGCCTTTCTGTAACATTCAATGTTGCATCTCAAAGGGAATGGTATCCTTTTTCTTATGATTAGTGGTCAATCATTGTTGATAGTTAAGTAATTATTTCTTTTCCTTCCCTTCTGCATTTACTTGGTTTCCCTTTTGGGCCTCTTTATGACTTATTATCTTGTTCTGTTCTGGTCTTCACGAAAGAGGCTTCAAATTCTTGATAAGTTGATATTAAATTCTGGTGTTTTCTCTCTTTGATATTTTTTCTTGTTCTTTTTTTCTTTCCTCCTAGCAACATGGCACTCCTGCATATAATCACCACAACAATAGAGGAGGACGTGGAAGAGGAAGAGAAAATGCGGTATGACTTGCTTCCTTTCACCTTATATCTTCTTTCATGCTTCATAGTACACACGAATTGTTCAAAAGCTCTATCAACTGATTTGATCTCATTCCATATGTAATTAAATATAAAGTTGGAAGAGTCCCACCAAATGTATGCGTTGTGTCCACTTGGTGTTAGAGGTTTGAATATTTAGTATGGTCATGTGGTGTAAATAGTTGGATGGCATGTTGTAATTTCACCTTGTGAAGGTAAAAAGTTGGATTTCTCCAATTGAAGAGAAAAGGAAGGAAACCATATAAGATGGTTTGACTAGGTGTGGTGTTGTGTATATGTTCTGATTCATAGGGGAGAAAGGGTGACGTAATTCGGTGAAGTGAAACAGAAAAGGACAAGAGGGAGATAAAAGTTGGCATGGATACACATCTTAACAGAGAACACGACTATATCATTTGGTCTGGTCCACTAATGAATCGATGGAAATTTATTTTGACTAACCTTATATAAATTTCCGTTCATATAATTAGCACCTGGGACCTTCTGCATTTCTCTCCCATGGTATGCGAGTAAAAGGAACATCAGTCTTATGTTGATTTAACTATAATGCTTTTTTTTGTAATCTAGAATTGCTGGTAATGAAAGTTAGTTAAGTTTCTGTGCATGTACATTGCGGAGTCTTTGTCACCCAACCCCCTCACCCCTGTTAAGTCCTAACCTGCTGGTCTTCAAGTACTACCATGTTGATTACATCAGTTTTTATTCTTGCAGTTTTCACGTCCCGTGTCTCAGTACACTGAGGAGTTTGATTTTATGGCAATGAATGAGAAATTCAACAAGGATGAAGTCTGGGGTCATCTTGGTAAAAGTAATAAACCTCAAGATGATGGGGATGCTAATGTTGAAAACAATATGCGATCTTCTGATCATGAAGACAAGGTACTCTATCTTTAATTTGCTGTACTGAAGAAGAGATACTCGGTTGTTTTAGTGGCTTTTGTTTACCCTATCTCTTTCATGTGACAGCCTGTATATGTCAAGGATGACTTTTTTGATTCCTTATCATGTGATGCTCTGAGTCGTCGTGGTGGAAGGGGTAGATTCTCCAATACTGAGGTATTGCTCTCTCGATCTCTCCCTATTGGCGTTGCAATGTAGGAACCATTTTTCAATGTTTATCTTAAGTCTTCAAATGCTCTACTAGTCAGTGCAAATGTGTTAACAATGTGACTGTTTTATGTCATAAATGTATGTAAAATCATAAATTATTCATCCCGCTCTCCCCTTAATTCCTCACATTAGACTTCCAAATGTGTAGGATAGTTGGATGTTCTGGTGAAAAATAATTAGAGAATGGACTCAGTGTGGGATCTTGAGGCATGTCAATTATTTGTTGAAAAATTATTTTGTAGTGTCTGTTCTTTAAAACTCACTCTTTAATTTAATGTGTAGATTAAGTGGAAAAAAATAGATTACACCTACTTGAATACACGTAGAAATCAATTTCCCACTACAGCCAATATGTCTCCTTACCCATTTTATATTCTAATTAAAGTGGAAGCAAGGGATTTTACTAGGATATATTATCTAACATCACATATCAGTGGTTCATTAGTTTTTTTCCTTGTATTTCTAACATATCCTCAGTGTACTTTTCTAGATAGATTATGAACTTGAAGGGAATTTACATGACAGACAAACTCGTATCATCCACTTCTCCACTTAAACAGTGTTCTATTGGAAAAAAGAAGCTTTTATTGAGACGTTTTGCATTAAGCAAAACAATTTTTTTTTCATTTTCAATTTTATAAGCATCGTCATATGATTTTTAAGTCTCTTATTGAATTTGATTAGAAGTGGAGTTGATATGAACCAAATGGGCATAGGTTAGGATCTTAGTGGCCTAAAAGCCGAATCCAAATTGCTACATGTCCTGGGAATATAAGGTTACAATGGGCGTTGTGTTGATATGCAGACTTTTGGCAATTTCCCAAGGCAGTACCGTGGCAGATCACGTGGTGGTTATTACGGGAGAGGAGGCAATAACTATGGGTATGGCTACAACGGGAGGGGTGATGGGTACAACGGGAGGGGTCAAGGATATGGCGGGTACAATGGGAGGGGTCGAGGATATGGCATGTTGGATTGAGCTCGGTAGTTGAGCTGTTTCTTGTGTAACAAACAACTAGGTTGTATTCTGTTACCAGATTTAGAGATATGGTTATGGTTGCAGAGTTTGTGTTGATTACTGCCTCTTCCCTCAGAGTGATCAAGTGACAGATTTCCAATTTTATTAACTTTTTTTGTTGCCTTTCTTTGGACCTTTTATGACTATTTTTTATTGCATAATATGATTTGGATTTGCTATTTCCATGTTTTGTTAGAGTGATGTCATAAATTACAAGATTGTATACCATCAACGTCTCTAACAGATAAAACTAATAAAGAAATGAATAGTAATTAATTATTGCTACACAAAATCAACTTCAAGTTCAACACAAATATGTGCTGAATGTTTTTCTATTTAATTTAGAAAAAGTACATGGATCGCACATTAGTTTATAGGGACAACCGATAATAATATGCCCCATTTTCAGTTAATCAGTGTCTGAAATATATTCCATCGATCACTATGTGCCGATCTCGTTGCCATGTCTATCTATGTATTGTATGTACCCTGGAGGAGCGTTATTGGGTGCTTGATGAACGCAATTGAAGGGAAGAGGGGAGTGTCTTGAACGATGTCAACTGGAGGAGGGAAAAAGCAATGCTTGAGCCACTCAGCAAACCCTCCACCCAAGGGTGGAGACGGTGGGATAGGAGTGAATGGCCAGTAAAAGTGATTGGGAGGAGGAGGAGTGTCATCCGGTGAATGAGGTTCGTGTTGAAGCTCAGATTCAGCCCCATCGATGTAAGCACCATATTCTTCATCAGTAGAAACCGGAGTAGGCTCCAAACCTCACGCCACCAGTCATGTTTAGCTCTGCGCTATTGTGACTCACTGTATTATTGGAAAAGAAAATATAAATTGAATGGCCTATATAGGGAAATGAATCAATAATCGGACAAGACAAATCAATCAAGACTTAGAGGATCTCGGAGTCAGACAAGACAAGTCGGTGAAGACTCTGAGATTTTTTCAGTCTTGACAAGCCAAGTCGGTGAAGACTCAGAGAATCTCTAAGTCGGATAAGACAAGTCGACGAAGACTAAAAGAATCTCTGAGTCGGACAAGACAACTTGATCAATTGTCATCAAATCTCTGAGTCGGACAAGACATGCCAGTCAAAAAGCATTTCGAATCTCTGAGTTTGAGAAGACATGTCGGTCAATTATTTTCGAATCTCTAAGTGATAATACATGATGGACAAAAAGGAAAAAAAAAGCAAACTTAATTGCAATCGGAACAACGAAAATTACAACGACCATCAAACACTGAAAATTGTGGTCATGCCAAGAAACCGGAAATCATACAACAACACACAAAGAAACGAAAAACACAGAAACAACACCATCGTTCAAAGTGCTTTCATGTGATTGCTAATGCTCTTATACTCGTCCCAAAGCACGAACATGAATTTGACTCTATGTTCAATCTCTACCTCAATCATGGTTGATGTGTCATGTCCTTCCACCCCGAAGTATCGTCTGAAGATGAAGGTCCATTGCTCAGATAACTTGACCACTCTATATGTTTTCTCTGTGTTTGTTGTTTAAATTGCAGCCTCTGAGGTATTCATTGCGGTCATCACATTCGCTTCATCAACCACAATTTTCCTTTTCCTCTTGATGGACTCCCAACGGGTGCACTTGCGATGGTGGGACATGGTATTCGACGTCTTCCTCGTTCTGAGTTTCAGGGACACAATCCGGTTGGGACTCACCGGCGAGAGGTTCCGGACCTTCACCGGTTGTAGTTGAGTTGTAAGACACAGACTTATTCAACCTTTGTCGCTTGTCCTCAATCGGGTCTTCCTCCGCCTAGAAATTCTCTTTATTGTGCAACTCTTCCCACGAATGGTAGTGCTCAAACTTCCTTGGATGTTCATCTCGTGCGTACGTATCTAAGCAATACAGGCGAAGTCTTCGTGACAGATTCCGTTGGTCCAATTCTTACCCGTTTGGATAAGATGCTGGTTGAATTTCTTGACCCGAGGTGGAGTCTTGCTTCAATGGTTCTTGCACTACAACCACGAATTTGTCGAGCACACATCGCCCTGATTGAACTCCTTCGCGACTTGCTCCCAAGGGTCTCCCCCGTCTGTGCGTTACCCTTAGTTGCATTTTTGGATGTCAGTAACCAAGAAGATATGAGTCTCTTGTCCTCCGATATCGAAATATATTTTCTCGTGCCTCGAGGCTTTGACGGCCCTACGGAGGACGAGTGAAGAAAAATGGGCGCTACTGCCTCTACCCTGGAATTCTTGGACATACCTGTAATATTTCAAGTCAAGGTTAGGAGCCATGGATGACAACATGTAGGGGTTGGGGCACGTGTCTTCATGTAAAGGTTGGGACGGGTGGATGCATGAAAATGTTGGGGAACATGGGTTGGTTGATCTTTAACATATGTTTAAAGCCCGAAGGCTGCTCAACGTTGAACTCGGGTGGGGAAGAAGGATTGCCAATATCGTCGTCAGACATTTTTCAATCGGAATGAAATTTTTGGGAACAAGATTTTGAAAGATAACAGTTGGATGGAATATTGAGAAATGAGGTGTTGGTATTTATAGATATCAGAAAATAATTTTTTTGTATTAATTTTGTTATTTTTTTTAGTTAAAACAGAAAAGAAAAAAAAGAGAGAGTAAAAATCAAAATAAATAAATAACACATAGCCGTTGGCTGGGCCAACGACTCTTTTTTTCCCTCACAGCACCATGTGGCGTCGTCCTATTGGCTGGGCCCCCCCCAAAGGGGCGCACACGGCGGGTCTTGCG
>JAYMSV010000718.1:0-15406 GCA_036897745.1 Erodium moschatum | reverse complement strand
ATGAAATTAATGAAAATTTAGGGTATTAAGAAAAAAATTTAGGCACTGTAAATGAAATATGAAAGATTTAGGATACTAAGGCGGAATTATCCCTTGATACTATTTAGGATAATTGATTAAGTTTTCCCATTTTTATGTTGCTTAGTATTAATATATCTTATTTAACATATAGTTAATCCCTATATAAAGGGTGTTCTTGTTGTAATTCAACAACAAGAATAAATTACATTTTAAAGCTCTATATTGTTAATCTGAATTTATAAGTCGATTATTTTACTTGATTGTCATTATCCTTCCGTACCACATCAAAAAATTATCAATGTTGCGTCTCTTTGGTGATTACTAAAACGACGAAATGTTTATATGTTGCCATAGTAACTATTAAAACGGTCGTTTTAATAGTCATCTGGAAGAAATATTTTAATGTTGCGTCTGACCAGCTAGTGGTTGAATTGCAAAAGTTAATAGTAAGAAGAATTATACAAACAAAATTAAAAATGTCATGATTACTTTTCGACGAGCGCGTAACGGTCTTCGCCACCCGGTTGGAACCTAGCGCTTTTTGCAAACTTGAAGGAGGGTATAACAATGATAAACGTCAATTGGATGATAAGGACTACATTTACGATTCTTAGGATTTGTGTAATCTAATACTTGATTGTTGTGTAACTACGTATAATGTACTCGTTATATTCACGTTTTTGATATTATTCTATTATATATTTTTTGATGTATTCTGTAAAAATAAGGCATACAGACTCAAACAAACAATAACTTCTCGATCCTTTTTTGTACTTGGAAATCATATTTTTAAATGTTGTCTCCCCCAATCACCAATGCGTAAATTCTGTATGGAAAATTTGGGCCAAAGTGCTCACTAACCTACTTGGGAGGTCTCCCACGTAGTAACATTTACTAAAATTTTGGGAGCCACTTGGGCGACACAAAATCTAATGATGCGTCGTCCTGATGGTTTATAAAGAAGACACAACATTTCAATTATGTTTCTCTCGAGTGGATCAATATTAGAACTACGATCTAATTTTATCCAAATATCTTCCCAGTTCCCGTTTTCTACAATTCCTACCGAGATTTTTACCATAATCTCTTAGACTTGCTACTACCTTATCTCCCCGTGCGTTGATGTCGTTGTCCGTCTTCCACGCCTCTTGTCCTCTCCGTCGCCGAAACAGTGCAGCACAACCTCTCCGTAGTCCTTTCATCTCCTCAATTTTCTGTCACCGTTCAGACAACCTCCTCTCCCTCATCATCGAAACAAAGTAAGTTGTTGTGATTCGTTAAGTTAGGTATTGTTAATTTTTTTTGAAATTGTGAATGTTAATTTAGAAATTAATTTGTTGAAATTGTGAATGTTAGATTAAGAAATGTTAAAGTTTAGGTTACAAATTGTTGAATGGTTTCAAAAATTTATAATAATTGGAATTCGGGTTTAGGAACTCAAGTTGTGTCCAAATTGAAATTGTGGATTATTGAAATAGTTTAATTATAACATAAAATCCGGATATTGATGATAGTTATTATGTTAGGCAAATTCGGAGGGTGAGTGATAGATTATGTTTTCATTTCAATTGAAGTTATGTATAAGGTGGAATTCGGAACACATTTTAAAATGGCATATGATTGGATTTTATTTTTTTATTGTACAATGTTGATATGTTGATTATTTTATTTTTGGTATAAAAATGAAGGGCGTCGTTAGGGTTTCGGGAGCATATACACCAAGGGGCAGGGCAGCTTCGGCCAGCCGATGCTGGTAGAAGGCGGCGTTTCATGCACTCGGGGCCGGAGTTGTTACGATCCCGACGGGCATTCAAGTACTGGTAGGCGTTTCATGTGCCGGTGTTGTGATCTATACCTACGGTCGATCAATTGGAGGTAATCATATCCCCTATTTCGTTCTTTTGGTTTCGATTAGTTTGTTCCCCGAGTCCTCGGTAAAGGAAGGGTGTAGTGGGTGAGGCCAACGTTCCTGTAGCCCCGTCAGGGTCGACCATAGTCCCGGACGGTCGTGCTTGATCTAGTCGTGCAATCGTGGAGCTTGGGAGCTAGAACAGTGTTCTATTCACGTCCTGGGTAGTCTGTTTAGGTAGTGACCGGATGAGAGATCGGAAGAAAGAATACCTCTCATGGAAACGACGGTGAACTTATTTGTCTCTAATTAGTTATAGTAACATTAATTGACTCATGATAATTTTGTATTTGTAGAAGAAGAGTATACAAAAGTAGTGGACCGTCGTGTATAAAGTTGGGCCACCAAACAAGGAAAAAGATGTTGCTTGCACTTACGGACGAGAATGAGGCTTAGAACCACCCTATACCCATCATTGTTGATTACCGTAACGCGGATATCAGAAAATCTAAAAGCTTATAATTTTAAATTACTTAGAGTTTTGCATGCTTAATTATTTGATTGGTTTCTCTTTATTGTCATTACATGAAATTAATAACTCTTTTTTTTCCTAAGATAATTTGAAGAAGAAAATCGAGGAGGCATATGGCTTTGCTTGCCCAACACCACCATAGATTCATGCTTATGCATCCAATTCGAATTATCGTAGTTCACATCAGTCTCTCATGATAATTTGGGTTACTCGGTTACGTGGTTGGATAGCGGAAGAGTTCGCACATACGAGGATCGGGTGAGGTGTCCAAGAAGAAGGTCAAGTTAGCCAGGAGACATAAAGACTCTTAATCCTCCAGTTTATCTTGATGGTTATGTACTCCATAGGAGATTGAGGTTCAGTTGGTTGAGATGGAGAAGACAATCAGGGTTTGTTAGTAGGAAAAGCTTACTCAACAGAACATCGAGAAAGATGAGACGATCAGAGTTCGCTCGGAGGAAGTTTTCACTTGGAAGAACAATGAAGAGATTGAGATCTTACACCAAGTAGACAGTAAGCGATGCAACTAAACTATATATGAGGGAATATTTTACAAGAGGAAAAATTATGTACCCGATTACGATAAAAAAATATGATATTTTAGAATTACTTGGACTTATTATATTTTGAAAAATTTTCAATTACCATTAATGAGTATTTGGAATCTACAATTGTGAAGCGTAATGTGAAAAATATATAGATTGGAATG
Source organism: Erodium moschatum (assembly GCA_036897745.1). Lineage (NCBI taxonomy): Eukaryota > Viridiplantae > Streptophyta > Magnoliopsida > Geraniales > Geraniaceae > Erodium > Erodium moschatum. Next base: position 12,295 of record JAYMSV010000718.1, on the reverse strand, counting down.
AGCACAAGACAAACATGTCATGCTTTTTCCTATTTAGGAGACGCAATTGTGTCTTCTAAGAGCATCTCTGGCGGCCATCGTAAAGTTGTTGATTCGGTGTTGTCGCAGCGTCTGTAATGACTCCTGCAACGTCGACTCAATGTAGGAGTCGTTGTAGAACCGGTCGTTGCAGCCCATCGCCGCTGAATTCTGCAATGATGGGACACATCGTCTTAGGCCAGCTGCTAATCGTCGCCCCAAGAGAGAGACACGCGTGACAGGGACATATTTTTTTTTTTAAAAAAAACTTAATTTTCCTTATAAATATAGTCTGACCCCTACATAAAAAGCACACATCTTTTCTTCTACATCTATTCTCTCACATCTTCTTCTCCCAGGCTTCTTTGTTCACATCTTTTTCGATGGATCGTTATCCAACAATAGCAGAATTGCAGCAAATGACTCCCCAAGAAATAGAGCAAGCGGCGAAAAGGATGTCTGAACTAATGACCAAGCGATTTCACGATCGATTTTTGAAAATGGTACATCCAAGAGCAGAGGATGAGGATAAGGATGCTGAGGGTTCACAATCATCGACGCTACAACGTAACACTAACGATGCATCCTCCTGCGTCTTCCTAATAATACCATAACGATTTACTTATTCATTGCGATGATGGAGCCATGCATCTCCTTGGTGGCGTTTCACAACAATGCCTTGGTGCATGATGATGGAGATTTGTTTGTTTTATAGATTGGCAAGAGAGCCTAGGGGGAGGGGGTTTGGTGTGGGGACCTACTACTACAAAGGGCCAGATTGACTATGATGGTGGGTTTGGGTGAGCCGTTGATTCATTAGCATTGCTCATGCACTTTTATTACGGAAATGCCATTGGGATATGCGGTAATACTTATTTGTAGGTGTGGTTACGACAGCATAAGTGAATTGTGATGAGATGCAATCAATAGCGTGGTACGATTATGGCTTCTTCTCTTGTTCCCCCATTTCTATACATTATCATCACATTACATAGATGCGTGACACTCACATCATTTGCTAAGATTCCTCCTATTATTAACCACCTCCCCAAAATTATCAGCATAGATAGTACATATAATCGAGTTCATATAATATGTAAGTTATACGATTTTTTTCATAATTCACACATCAACTTAATACTCTATTATTTATAACATTGGATTTATAACTTTACGGGTAAGTCATAAACGGTCTATTAACAGACATGTCATGCGAAAAAATTATAAGTGTTTCTTACATCTAGGCATGCTTTATTTTATTCCATTTGATGGGATATTTATCTATTAACATTGCTAAACTACAGAGTAGATATTTTTTTATAACAATAGTAATTGTAGGAGACAATGTATATAGTATGACCTCAACTAAGAGCATTTATAACGCTACAGCCTGCCTGGATCGGATGATGCAACCCGACTCGTGATTTTTCGGGCCGCAGGCCGTCCCGCGGTGCGGATCGGCTCGTTGCTCGACACGTTTTTTTTAAAAAAAATACAAAAAATCAAATTTAATTAAAATATGATTGGTCCACTCAACATCCGAGCCCCTCATTCGAGCCTCACCACTGTGGAACACAACTTATTTTGAGGCCCGAGTCCCTAAATTTTGTACAGTCAACATCCGATCTTTTCCATTGTACATGTTCTGAGTTTCATTCTCTTTTGAGTAAAATTATAGGTTGGCGCATTATGAATAAGTCTTTAACCGTGCCTTCTATTTTTCTACTTGTATCCACAGCTTCTAAAATGCCTAGTGAGAAATTAAAGACCTATTTTAACACAGAGAATATGTCTAGTTTCGAAAGAAGACTCCCATATTAAAAGTAAGGTTAGTTCAATTCAAATCGTCTAACCATGTCTAGGGACTAGTTTGGAAGAAAAGACTCCACCGAATCATACCAAATTATAGAAAAATGACTTAAATTCAAACTTGCTTTATCGTTTAACCATATTTAGGAGAGATTAATGGAGGCCATTGGGAAGCCCAAAAAGGGTACGAGGACCCGTGATCGACATCCAAATAAAAGAAAATAAATAAATAAAAAGAAGGTTTGTACAATTATATAAGGTAAGGTAAGGTAAGAAGGCAGTGTACAGTAGTAGGGCACACGTGTGGTTTGGTACGTGTGAGGAAGGGTGTATGTGTATGTGTCTGGTACGGGACGAACATGGGAGTCAAGGGAAGGGCCACACATCTGAAGCGAACCCGCCATCGCCATTATTGAGGCTCCCCCGACTACTGTACTGAAGTGGGGGCCACCCTCACTTTTTTTATATTATATCTTTTCAGAACAAAAACAGAAAAAGCGGGTCTACCATATTTTAGCGCAGAGTGAATATTACATAAAGGTGAAAGGTGATTTGTTCAAGAGCCAATTATAGAAGTAGCGTTTTACTATTCCAGTAAAAAATAGATTTCCCATTATAGAAAAGCAAAGGAGAAAATAAAAGAATTAATGACTTGTGGGAATGGTGAAAATTGACACGGACAAGAGCATCAGAGACAGGAGCATGATCCATGGGCATGGACGCACCTGCAAGTGCGGGCCTAGCCTCCTTAACCACACCACACCAGACCAGAAGCAACACCAGCAGCAGCAGCAGAGCTCGATCTCTCTACCACCGCTGGGTTTGGTTTCGCGAGATGGGTTTGGTCTTTGCTTGCATTTATGCCACGCATGAGACAGAGACTACCTACTACCACCTCCTCAATCTCAATCTCATTCTCACTCAACAACACTCTTATTATTACTATTTCTCCTTGAGGACTGCTTATGGTTGCTGCTCTTCGACCTGTTTTTTTGCCCATTAAGAGCAACTTTGACATGTTTTGGACCCTCCTGCCCACAATAATTGCCTCACTTAATTAATGCCTTGTGTTGTGTTCACAGGCCCAACCCACATCTACAACTACACTACACCACTCATTCTATTCACATTCACATACAACAAACATATATATTCACACAGACAACAAAATACCAAGTTTTAATAACATCTATTAGCAACATAAATAGATATCTCAATATATTTATCGAGTAACGATACAACATATACGTCTTTTAAATATAAGACGTTTAATTGAAAAGTTCACATGATGATCAATATGTAATATACTAGGTTTGATTTTAAAGCTGCATTGGATCGGAACATCATACATTGTTAGCCTAGATTAGCCAGCTACCCTGGCAAGTGCTGTTACAACTTACAAGGGTTAGTCTTACAATGTATGCAATTAATTTAAGAATGAGGTGTCGTGTTGGTTATATATTAAACATCCACATCCCAAGAAAAGGAATGTTTTCAGAATCACCAACAAGGCAACAACTATAAATTAAAGTTTTGATCCTACGGCCGTGATTGATCCAGGAGTGTGGTGGTGGGATAGGAAAGCTAGAAACAGTAGGGCGAATGAAAAAAGGAGTAATGACGCACGCATGCAGAGCGAAGCTAGAAAAGTGCAAATGTAGAGATGATGGACGGATCCATGAAATTGTGTGTGGTAAGGTCTAGTCTAATTATGGTGGGCCTCCATGCCAGGAAGCAACCAATGCTTCTTCATACATTAATTATCGGGCTTCGAAGCCGGAAAGGGACACTTCACGGTTCATAAACACAATCTATGTATCATATGCTTCTCTTCTCTGCCTCATCATCGCTCATCTTCGAACTTACAAACACCTGCTTGGGCTTGGATTCAATTGGGCTTTGGTCATGTGAATGTGGCTTGGGTTTTGTTACAGCAACAGTATTGACCAGTGGAGTGGAGTCAACGAGAAACAGTATTAACTGTAATATCTCTAGTAATCAATACATAACTGACCTTAGGTAACGGTTAATTAAATAAATAATTCGGACAAGACAGTACGTGGCAGCCTAGGGTGCAGTGTAGCAGCTACAAACACCCCAACCATAGCCGTGCCGCGCCACTCGCTCGCTCATAAAACCCAAAACAAAGCCCTCTCCCACTTTTTCTCTACTTCCCCGATATCTCCCTCCGGTTTGCTCATAATTACGAAAGGCCCCCCCTCTGATCTGCCTACCGGGTGCTCCAAGCTGGCCGGAATTCGATGACATGGAGACCACCGGCACGACGTCGCCTCGCTCCATACTGGAGAAGCCCTTGAGCCAGCTCACGGAGGAGGACATTTCTCAGCTCACTCGCGAAGATTGCCGCAAATTTCTCAAGGATAAAGGTTATTTTTGTTTCTTCCTTTCCTTTTCTGCTTCCTATTCAGGTTTTGTTGTTTCTTTCCAATGAATCTGGAACCGTCGATTGACGGCTTTGTATTTGCCTGTGGCGGCTAAGGTATGCGGCGCCCGTCGTGGAACAAATCTCAGGCGGTCCAACAGGTCATTTCGCTCAAGGCTTTGCTCGAAGTTACTCACGATTCCGCCGCCCTACCTTTCCGTAAACCCCTCCTTCCGCCGCGCCAGCCAGAAAATCTTGTTCAGGTCAGTGTGATGCCTATGCCCCCTGTTTGGAGGCCGAGAAAATAGAAACAGGTGTAAATAGTTGCTCGCTTCTTACCATTTTGTTGGGTATTCGAGGGTTTTGAAAAAAGAAAAAAACTGGGAGTTTATTTCGTAAATTGGTTGCATTTGATGAAATGAAGTTGTTTTCCTTTATATTTGAAGGTGAATTCGAATTCGACTGATTCACAGAAGGAACCAAGCTCGGGTGCTCAAGTTTCAGTATCTGCTGATGACACTGTTCCTCATAGGCCAAAGGATCCTCCTAAACCTACTCCTTCAGCGGAGGTGGAGTTGGGCAGTGGACCAGCTCTGGAAGCGCAGAACAAGGGCACATCCCCAAGGTTAATGTTCATATTCTCTTTCTTTATTTAGAATCGTAGTTGATTGTTGTCCTAATGGTAAATTTAATGCCATACTAATGGTACATTTGTTCTTAAGTTATTTGAGCATGTCTCAAATTTTGTGGATCATTGTAAATAACTGTCAGATGCAACAATTTAAGGGAAACTGGTGCATAATCGTTCTTCAAATGTTTACTATGAATTAAATGGCCTTTTGTCATTGGGGCTTTCAGACCTTTCAGGCTGTCAATTGTGCCCCTATATTAAGTTAGATTTTAGGCTAGACAACATTCTTGTGTTGTGAATTGTGATACACTGTCGCATATTGGTCTTATAAATATCTGCTGATGAAACTGTTCAGTTTGAAATTGTCATGGATGGTTAACTCATGCAAATATGATGATAGCTGTACCGTTTCAACCCTATTTTATACTCATTATAGATGTTAAAACATTCTATTTCAGTTGAAGGAGTGAGATTACAAACTTGATATTTGTGGCCCAAACATATTTTCCAACTGTAATTTTGTGGATGTCTATCTATCACTATTCCCAACTGCATCAGAAACAGTAGAAAATGAATTATTCTAGCTGGGGTCTGACTACATGAATCCTTTAGCAAAACACCCAAGGATCCCATATTCACAACCTCTCCCTCTACATTCTATATGCTGTTATCTTCTCTGTTAAACCAGTAATTATCTTTTATTATTAAACCGGCTTACCCTTAGTCTTTTTAGTTTCCTCTAACTGATTCTTTCACCTTCTCACGGGCTCACAAACACTCCTATGTACCACATGCCAAACTGCCTTACATGGTTCCCCCTCATCTTCGTAATTAGCTTCTCCAGCTTTGTTTATATTCACAGTGCTATTTGTTTATTGCAACTTTCATATTTTGTTTCCAATGGAAAAGAAAAGGCATAACTTGTGATAACATGAACAAGTGGAAATAAGTTGCAAGATAGAATGGCACATTGTTCTTTAAATATTTCCCTAATATAAGTTCTAAACAGAAGTTTTTGAAATTATGGCCACAGAGGTGCATGTACATTAAATGGGATGGATGGACAAATGACAATTTTTTACTGCGGCAAGGTCAACGTCTATGATGGAGTGCCTCCTGATAAGGTAACTACATTTCCTATTTGCGTGGATATCTGGAGATTACCCTGATAGCAAGTTGGCCTTCAAATGCATCAAAATCTGGATTTGCAGGCACGGACAATAATGCACATAGCAGCAAGCCCAATGCATCTACCCCAGGATGATCCAGTTAATGGATCAGCAGCACATTGGTCATCTCCATTCAATTTGCATTCTGCGAGTGATAAACCTGGTCCTATGCCTACCAGTGTTACAATCTCTCAGGTCATGTTAACAGGTAGGGTTTGAGAAAGGAAGGATCCAATGTTTGCTCTTCAAATGCTTTCATGTTTCATGGGGTTAAGACTTATCTGAAAGGATTGATCATTGAATAACATGCTATGCAAGCTAACTTGTTATTAGAATTAGGAAAGTTTTATTTTAATTTGCAATTTTTTTTATGGTTTATGTATTTTATTTTTGTTCTGCAGAATGTTGAATTCCATTAATTCAATGGTTATACTATGATTTAGTTGCAACTTTACTTGTCATAAGTGTCAAGTTCAAAAGTCACAGGACTACAAATATTATAGCATTTAATATATTTGTGATTTCTTATCTAATCTTGATTTCCTGTGTGTTACGTGCTAATATTGAATTACATGGAAAGATAGTTTCCCACTCAACATAACTCTTATTAATTTTTAGATATAGCAGTTTCAGAAGTAGTATAAAATATAATATAAGCTTTCTTTGGTATATTGCAGAGAAGATGACAGATTATCCTAGGCAGTACAGGGAGAAAACGACCATCACCCGTGACCCTGGTAAGGGCTTTCAGTTACCCTACTATTATTTTGAATTTCTTGATGCTGAAAAGTGTTTGCCATGGCCCTCACCTGGTCTAGTTTGATTGTGGATCAAGTAATGAAATTTTAAACATTGCACAGTTATTAAGTTGGGAAGTATAGATTTTAGTCTTGTACACCTAGAACCAAGTATCAGCTGGGTCCTCGGTTGACTTAGTTCTCAAAGATCAGGTGGTTTGTGTCCAGCAGAAAGGGTTTAACAACTATCCAAGAAAACGTGGAAAGAAATTCCTAAACACCTTTAGCCCCTTTAGAAGGAGCATTCTACAGATCAATATAATAAAATCAGGTTATGTTGCTGTAAATTCATGAGAGTGGAAATGTGAGAGATGCAGATAACAAAGGTTGTCTATGGTTGGATCAATAATTGCAGCATATGGGAGCTAGAATTTAATTTTTCATGATGTACCAAAGATGCTGTGTACCTACAACTACAGTGTAATTACTATTTCTCATCAATTTTCGTTCACTGTAGACCCCCTAGAATACCCTTACTATGCTGGCTAAATTTATCCCTTCAGTACAATGCTTTTACCGTCAATATTTTTCACAGCTTTTGAGGATCTAATTCTGGAATCATGTCTGGTGTTGCCACCACCACAACCTGCACCTTATTAATCATTTTTGTCAACTCACTGACCTCTCTTGTGTCCTTGGTGCTCATTACAGCCCCGCACACTTTTTATGTCAGCTAGTGAAAAAAATACTTCTGGACCACATTGAAGTATGCTTTTCTGTTTCTACTCGCAATAATAAGTAAATATTTAATAATTATGCATCAAAGATTGTTTACAAATGCATATAGCAATGACTTCAGGAAATTCAATAGCACGGCTGAACAATGATGATAATACATTACCAGCTCCAACAGTTCTGATCTACTTAAGCTTACTAAGTATGAAATTTCCTTCTAACATATGATATTAATTAAGATGTAGAGGGTCAGGCAAGCAGAAAGGTCTCGTTGCAAAGATATCTCGAGAAGCGTAAGGACAGGTACTTACTGTATGAGACTAATAACCTTATGTTTTAGGGGATACTCTTCCTTGAAAGTTATCTGTAATTCTGGGTATATTAGTAATTGTTTTTTATCTGGTTCACATGACTCTTAGGGGGAGATTTAAAAGCAAGAAAGATGCAGGATTGCCTTCTTCTAGCTTGGAGATGTACTTGCACAATCAAGTTAAGGCACCAATTTCAAATGCTCAATTAAGCCGGAGCAGTACGAGCTCTCCAACCCAGCCCATACTGTCATATGCCCTCTGTAGCTCAGCTAACTACCACCAGCCCAAGGTTACAGATCTTAACGTCGATCTTAATGACAAAGGTAGCTAAGGAGTCCTTTTCTCTTGCATGGTTAGCTATATAAACTTGCTGAAGTTGATATTTGCCAAACTTGCTGACCTTAACACTTATTCAGTATACGGTATGACAACCCAAAGTAGTGGGCTAATTAAGAGAGCGCAAGAAATGATCTATATCTGGGAACACTAAAAGGCTTGATTAGTTATGTTGGGTTTTCAGCTGTTACAATGGGTTGCAAGAGAATAATTGTAACTTGTAAGGTATGATGTTGGTGGTTACCATGTGCAGATATGCAAGAAGGTTGAATATGAAGAAGCCCTGCATGATATGCACTTGTGAATGAAGCAGGAAAAGCATCCAGAGAAGATGTGAATGGAAGTCGGAAGTAATGGGCATCCATGTGGCTTTGCGTGATATAGCTGCGCTGGGATATTACTGACAAGTGACAGTATCTAATTCCGGCCATCCTTGAGGAATGTCTCTTAAATGGTATGAGTCTTGCACTCATCTGATCAGTTTTGTAAATTTTAAGTTGTACTTTCACCTTTGTGGGTGGTTTCCTTAGGCAGCTCCTGGTTAAGCAGCTATTTAGAATTTATCATATCATGCCTTGTGTACTGTGTAAATGAATGCTATTGTAAGTTGTATTTATATATCATCACCTTAACAATTATTAGTGCACATTGCCACATATTTCCTTATTATTCATCTGTAAATACCATACAAACCCTTTTATCTTCTTTACAAGTTTAATGGTTTCATATAAATATTTCAAGCTTTCAGAAGAAAAAAAGACAATGACATGGTATGAGTCACGTTGACTGCATTATGAATGTTAAGATCATCTGGATTCAAGGACTCATTATTTTTAACCAAATTGAGGTCGGGCTACTAAATAAATTTATATTAATTTTTGCAAATATATTTAGACCGAGTTTAGAGAAAAGAAGATAACCAGTAATTGATCGGTGATAACACACTCTGTTGTCATCCTAAATCTAGATTCCAATGTATTAACCGCGTAAACAAATACAACCGTTGAAGGGAATCAGCGAGTCTCCACCACCGAAAAGACCGTATTACCCCCGAGTCAACAACCACGATTTGACCTCAAATAAGGAAAAAGGATATTCCAGTCATTTTAGCTGTCCGTCTCTTTCGTATGTTGCCTATTTATTGATAGGCTTCTTTCTTCGTCGCCGCTCGGGTCGCGTTGATTGAAAGCCTTCCGAGAAGAAAATAATCGAGCCGCCATGGTTTCTTCAATCAAGGTACTTGTTCCTTATTTTCATCTTAATTGTTTGTTTCTCCGCAAAATCTGTTAGTTGATTTGAACCGCGTGTATAATTTTTCATCTGTATATCGTCAATCTGAATCCGATTCCTCAATTGCGCTTAAATAATCTATGTGTTGTTCGTTGCTGTTAATCCACCAACTCTTTGATGCATGTTGTTTGGATAGGATAGGATAGGATAGGAGAGCTGCTCCGGCTGATATAATTCATGAATTTCAAATTCCTTTCTCTTGTGTCTAGTTTTCTAAACAAATTATCTGAACATTCTAATGTTTCATGGATTAGTTTTGATGCCGTCCCTCCATTTTCAAGCCACTTGAGAATTTTGCCTATCTATCTTTTGTTAGCTTCTTTGTTGAATAGGTGGAATATGGTTCCCATTGTTATTAGCATCAAGGTTACTTCTAGTCTCTAGTAATTCCATGGATGCTATACAAACATGTGACATAAATTTCTAGTTGCATCTGCGCCTTTTTGGTTCGAGACTTAAATCTCCATGTCCTGGTATGGAGAGGTATGTGCGTTTTCCAAATGACGAGGCTTTCCCGCCATAACTACTCAAGATGGGATTGAGAGTTTTAGGACAAAAAAGTTTTGAGATCAAACAAGGTCTTGGATTGACCTGATGGAAACCATGCAGGGGGTCTAGTTTTTATGGAGCTTATGGCTCTACTGTATGAAAGCTATAAGTTAAAGCAAAGGATTGAAGAAGATTGTTGGACCCATCTAAAATTTGCTTTGAGGATGTCTAATTTTATGGAAATAGATTATATCTTTGAAAGGGGAAAGGTACCCTGGTGTTGCATTTAAGAGCCAATCAGCTAGACCATGGGCTTCCTTTTTATATGGACATTTAGACCCTCCTATTCAACTGACTGGTGTTTAGATATGAAATAGAAACTTTGCTCGGTCATACTAGAGAAAGGGCTCGCTGTCAAGATATTTGGAGTCCGCCTTCTGTGCATCTCTATTTCAATTGGTCAATCACCAAGGCCCAACTTCTGTGGATTTTATCCTTATATTTCTTAAGAAACCAACCATTAATTATTTGAAAGGGCAGCTAAATGATCATTGTGTACTTCAGTGCGGTGATAATAGCCTTGGTGTTATGATACGTGTTTTAAGTCTTCCATTTGCTGACCCACATGATTATGAATGTGTAATAGTCACTGAAGATGCGATGTTAACCCAAAATGAAAAGGCAAAGTTATGTTATGGAAGCAGAGGTTCATTGGATAGATTTGTTGAACAAAAGTCTGAGTTCTTAGAGGAGTGGATTGTTTGCTGTCTGGCTTGGAGAGGCTTTCCTTTGTTTTTGGCTTTGGCACATATAATGCATGACTCCCGAAGAATCTTTTCTTGCATTTGTTTAATTTTTTGTTAGTTAAGAATGAACAATGTTACATATACTTTCGTCATTTGATTTCCATGTTATTATGGGTGGTAGTGGTTGTATATGAAATCAAAATAAGATTTTCTACAGGATTGCAGAGAGGAAGTTATACAAGCTTGGTATATGGATGATAGTGATGAGGACCAAAGACTTCCCCATCATCGGGACCCCAAAGAATACGTTTCTCTGGACAAACTTGCTGGTAAGATTAGTAAAATGGAGATGTAGTTAGATCATCGTATCACTGGCTTCTTTAACATCCTGAGCAATTATGTTGACTTTGCAGAGCTTGGAGTACTTAGCTGGCGATTAGATGCTGATAATTATGAGACTGATGAGGAGTTAAAAAAGATCCGCCAAGCCAGAGGATACTCATACACGGTTTGGCCCATGCCCTCCCTCTCTGAACCATCTATATCCGGTCTGCACCATTGCTAGCGTAGGCAACTAAACTGTTCTCTTTCTTCAGGATTTTTGTGAGGTGTGCCCAGAGAAGCTACCAAATTATGAAGAGAAGATTAAGAATTTCTTTGAAGAACACCTTCACACGGATGAGGAAATCCGCTACTGTGTTGCAGGAAGTGGTAAGATTAGTTTTATATATATTTTTAATGGTGTTTCCACTAGTTAGTTCTTGTTTTATAACCATTCCCCCCTCTTCCCTGAAGGTTATTTTGATGTGAGAGATCGCAATGAAGCTTGGATTCGTGTGTGGGTGAAGAAAGGAGGGTTGATTGTTCTTCCCGCTGGAATTTACCACCGCTTTACACTGGACTCAAACAACTACATCAAGGTATAATTGTACTGTACTTTTGCTACATGTAACAAAATGACTTGAGTGATATCTTTGAAAGAAAGAATTATTTTGTTTGGCATTCATTTATATGCTCTCCCCGATGTTGACTTTGCATAATTAATCATAATAATAATAATTAAAAACTCTTTTTGTAATAAAATCTTGGGTTAATTGTATATAGCTGTTGTGTACTATAAGTATTTTGCACATAACTGTCCCCAACCTTAAAACGTTACTTACAAGCTTCCTGAACTTTTAAAAAATTGCATTTTTGCCAAAAAAAAAATGACAAAAATGTCCTTGATGCCCCAATTCCAGAAATTACCATTTCCGTCTTCTTTAAGGAGTCTTCTTACATCTACTCATCTTTTTTTACATCTAATCTAAATGTTTTTGGTAGTTATGAAGTTTTTTCTGAGATTAATGTCAAGGGCATTTTCGACATGTTCTGGCAAAAAAGAGCTATCAGCAATTTTTTTTTAAAGATTAGAGAGCTGTAAATAACATTTTAAAGTTGAAGAATAGTTATATGCAAAATATGTATAGGCACACACAAGTTGATACATTCATGGCCAAACCCCAAAACTCAATTATTATTTGGGAAAATTACTGATAACTACCTTGAAGTTTGGCTAAAACACTGATGGATACCCTAAAGTTTGAAGTTAACATATGCATACCTTAAAGTTACATTTCGTAACAAAAACACCCTTCCGTC
>JAYMSV010000717.1:0-15406 GCA_036897745.1 Erodium moschatum | reverse complement strand
TCCCGGTTTGGCTGGTGCAGTTCCCTTTTCCTCAATCCACCCCTTGAAGACACAACCAAAACCACCTTGCCCGAGAAGACTGTCTGGTCTGAAATTCCTAGTTGCCAGCTTGAGATCATTGTATGTGAACTTGCGTAGCTGGGAAGAAATCTTCAACTCCTCACTGAATTTAGGTGTTGATGAAGTACTTTCAACATTACCACTAGTTGTTGAAGTCCTACAAGACTCACCTGGAACTACTGGTTGATTCCTACTTTTCTCATTTATGGATTTACTTTCTGCTGATTACACAAAGACCAATGCATATAAATGAATAAGTATATCTTGCTGAATTGCAGTAAATGTTACAATATCTTTGTTGATTACAAACCAAAAGGAGACAAGATTTTTTTTTTAAATGCTTTGGCCTCCCACCTACTATATTGCTAACTTATAATGCAAAGTTAAAGCCAGCAGATTGATTGCAAGTTCGTTGCCTCATAACTGACCACAATACCATATGTAGATAGGGAAAAAACTTAATAGTGAAGTTAATTACAATAAACATAGCAAATTGTGTATTGCATCTGACATTATTCAACAACACGATTACTATGTTTTCATAGAACAAAACCAACCCCACACCACACAAAAAGGAAATACAGAAAATACCACTAAATAACCGAAAACAGCTTGTTAACATAGTTTTGGAAGACAACAAACATTGCATAATAAGCACAAGAATTATACTATGCTAAAAAAACAACTTAAGATAACTATGCTATCTGACAATTTACACCCTAGAAAGTGGTAGGTGGAGACTAACATAACATCCAGCAATTTAATGGAAACTGATCTGCACAGACAAAACCAGAAAGTGTAGATACATATCCAAACAGAGACAAACCAAAAAAAAAGACAATTACCATAATTAGGACTGGAACCACTTGTGGAGCTATCAACTTTTGATCTTGAAGGCATGCAACTACACATACACCTGAATCTAATCCAACCCCATGTCTCCTTCTCTTCTCCATCTTTCTTCTTCTTCTTCCCTCCATTTGATTTCTCCACATCCCAATTTTCAGCCTTGAGAGATCCTGGATCCAAACCCATATCCTCTATACTCTAAAATCCAATTCCCCACAACTCAAACGCCAATAAACTTCATGAATCACAGACTACCCAGTACCCATAGCAAATTAATCACTTTTAAAAAAATGAACACCAAAAAAAACCCAGAAAATTATAGCAAAATTTCAGGAGAAATGATACAAAAAAAACTCCTCAAACTCTAAAAATCAAGTCCCAGAAACCACCATTAGTCCATAGAATACAGACCCAGCAAACAAATCGATTAAGAATGGAGACCCAGAATCAAAGTTGGGTAAGTATGATTAAAGAGATGAATCTTATAATGAATAATTGGAAAATAATGAGACCCAGTTGTAAAAATGAGTCAAAAAGGAGGTGTGGGAGGGAGAGAGAAAGGAAAGGAGACTGCTTGAGAAAGAGGGAAAGTGAGAACCGGGCAGGACGGGCAGTTCAAAACCTGCCAAACACAAGAACCGGGCAGGAGAGAGAAAACAAATTACTAATACTGTCCGTAAATCAACCAAATCTGGAAAAGGAAGTAAGAATCCTAAAATATACACTAATTATGTCTTCTTTGTCATATTCCTTTTCAAAAAATTATTATTTTTTCTCTCTTTCCGCTTTTAAAGTTTAAAGGTTCGTGCAAGCACCGGTTATATTGTGACATGTCACCATCGTCTATATTGGGCTCGTCTGATTTTAGATAGTGCTCCATCTCCATGTGTTAATCGTGGATTATTTTCTTCTAAGAGATAAGATGATGATTGAGCTTTTTTCCCCCACTTTCTATTCCGTCTGATATTAGATTTTATATTTTTATGGCTTGTGTTGTGGATAACACTGAATGATCCAATCTCCTTATTTATTCTTAAAAATAGAATTAAGGTTTTTTCTATAGATTTTAACTGCTTGAGTATGTACTAACATCGAGATATAGACATTTTTTTTTACTATAGGCGCTGAAGAGCTATTTGTTTGAATTGAGCTTTTTGAACTTCATCGTCAATTCAATGCTTCACATTTTCACTATAGATCGAAGCTGACCTACTTTCTCTTGAAAAGGTTACAGCTGATTTCTCTACCTTACACCCCCCATAAAATGCGCAGCAAATGGAGCAAGCATGTGTTCGGAGCCAACACCTTACCGACTTTCATTTATCAGAAGAAAAAAAACACACATTTAAATAGCAGTGCAAGTTTTGAGAAGGAAACAACAAACCACTACGTTAGTAACATAATCTAATAAACGTCTAGTAAGGCAAAACAAACAGTCGCTCCACCCAAAACGGACGAATGAACTCATCAGAACTCCAGATATTGAACTAGTGAACAACACAAGAGACCACAAAGGTGAACTTTCTTTGCACCCTTCTCTACCGAGGGAGGGCAGATCAGCCCTGAAAGAGAATCTTACACAAACAGTCACAAAACTGGACAAAGAAAGAAAAAGCGAGACAAGGCGGCACAGTTTGAGAGAAGAAAGAAGAGCTCAAAAAGATTGGAAAACGATATCAACCGGCGATACCATCTATAAACTATGAGTGAAGGGTCAGAGAACGCCCTTCTACCTAAAACATCTTACTAGTTCAAATGAGGCTGCATATTTTTATCCAAGTTTCGTTGCTTGAATGTCTGTGTCAAAGAAAGTGAATATTTTGATTTCGCTGAAGTTATAAACAACGCAACTTTGACCTACAGGGTGAAGAATTAGAGAACAAACTATAATAATTAGTAGAGGAATCATATGTGTAATGCAAGTTCGTTTTTTCCCAACAGTAGAAGCACTCCATACAAAGGAAAAAAAACATTAGCAGGAAAGAAATATGAAGTACTACTTTCCATTGGCATGTACATTCTTATGGAAAGGCCATAGATTTACCAAACGCTCAAGCACTGATGCGCTCTTTGCAAAATAGCCGGTGAAACCTGCAGGTATTGATGCAGGTGGGAAATCTTCTGCTGGCATAGCAAAGGGCCGAACCATCTTCTCCATTTTCTCTAAGGTGAGGTATGATCCCACATCTTGCAGCCGTTCTGGGCCCATGATTGGGAGCGTATGCTCTTGATGCAGTGAAGCCGCCTCACTGTCTTCGCTGATGCTCTTCTGAAAAGTCAACCACAAAAATCAGAATTTGCACTCAACTATATAGATATATGGTATCAATGTCAAGACATTACCTCCAAGGGGGACAAATCTGCACCACGGCTGAACGTCATCTCTACACGATACCTTTTGGGGTCTTCTAGAGGTACCTGGAGTTCAATTTTATAACACGGATTAGGATACAAATTCTATTCAATTATCAACTAAGAGAATATTATAAGAATGCGAAGAAAAAGAAACAACTAAGCAACTATTATAATTATACATCACTTGTAGACTCTAGATATGCTCTTAAAGACAAACTTCGGAAAGAGACAAGGGTGCTTACCTCTGTATTCTCAAACATCCTCAATACAATATAGCTCATGTAGTCAAGCTCCTTAGTTTTAAGCAAACGTTCCAATGCATTCTGGCAAACAAGACTAGCCTCTCCTTGGAGAGATTCATCCAGATTACAGTAACGGAGAACATTCATGAGGGAATGGATATGTGATTCCTGTCATTCATATGCCCATATTAATATAAATACATAACTAGATATTAAAATCATAAATAAAGAATATATCATGCAATAGCCTAATCATTTGTGACTAAAATTAGGAAAAGAAACTGTCAACTGTAAGTTACTTGAAGAACATAAACCAGTGCGAGGTAATAGAGAAAATTTTGAGCTCTATGTACAAATAAATAATGTCAAATAAAATTTTAACTTCTTCAGAACATATTGTTACACATGATTGTATACGTTTGTATTTTCACACAAATTTATGAAGGCTGTAAGGGCCAAACACTGAGAGTAGAGACTCTTCAGTTTGAAGTTATCAGACAACCCTGGCTACAATTTAACTGACTCCAATTATCGATAATTGTGAAGCTTTAGCACAACATATAGAAAATATGCCATTTTAACTTATCAGACAGCAGAACTCTTCACTTTTAGATGAACACAAAACATTAGCTAACTATTTTAGACTCACACTATCTGAAATGATTGTGTCTATGCAAGAGAAAGAGAAAGATAATACTAATATACAGTACAAGATGTTGCAACAAAACAAAAAGAAATACTATACTCACAGATGTGAAGTAAAGGCGTGTTCTCACGTGGCGATCTGGTGTCTTGACATTTGCATACCTGATAGAATAGGAGAAAAGCATGAGAAAATTAATCGTAGTACTACAGCTAACTAATCCTAAGTTTCACATATATACTTCGGATCTAGTCTGTATTTGGTCTCCTTGTCATCATCCTCATCATGATCCATTGATATATCACTTGTGCTTGTTCTTCTCATGTCATCATTCTTAGTGTGAAGCTTTGACTGTAGATGGTCTATGTCTTCTTTTTCATTCTTGGTGGGTGCTGAATCCTGATCTTGATTACTCTTCAATTCAGCAACACTGCTGGCTTCTTCACACGTATTTCTCAGATCAATCAAAATTTTACCCAACAAACGACGAGCAATCTGCATTACAACCAAATAAGCACATAGATTTTCACCAAGGTATTCAGGTGCACATATTTACGATTAGAAAATGTAAGGAAATACATTGCACACAAACCAATGTGGATAGTTTCTTCGATTGTGTCTTTTGTAAAGTTAATAAGAGTTCAGTAAGAAGATTCTATACAAAATCTGTGCAATATGTAACTGAATCAGAACCACCATAAATCTTATTGTCACTTAGGCAGTATCAATACTTGTTCCCAATTTATAAGAAAACATCAATTAAATTACGTTTTCTACCAATGTTAAAATATTGCTATTTCACTTCAGATGAGAATTGTAAGATAAAAGGGTGGCCCATTACACAGAAAAATATGGATGTTTCATAAAACGGGCCACTTCATTTGGTTACTAGTATCAACAAATAGCAGCTCCATTTATAATGACGCCACAAATAGGAAGGCACAAAAATCGAGCACATACTTCATTTTTTTTATCATCATTCAAGCTCTCCCAAGGTTTGAGCCAACAAGTGTTGGATTTTAAAGACAAAGCTAATGCATGTATCGAGGTTCGAACTCAAGACCTTGCTTATATAGAAGCAACCTTTTACCACTTCACCCAACTTATGTTGGTGGTATCAACAAACTTCATTGATTAAAAAATTAAGCAATAACATATTATAAATATAATACTTAATTGAACTAGTTATCATATGATAAGTTTTGCAATTGAATATGAATTACACCAAGAGAATTTTGATGGAACATTTCACTCTAAAATTAAAAAGATCAAGAACTTAAAACATAAAACCGAAAATGGAAGCACAGTGAATGAGGGCTTACCGTTGATCCAATCTTCAGTTTCTGCTTTGGATTAATTCCATATTCATTCGGGATGACACCATCTGCAAGTAACTGTAGGAAAGAAATTTTCAAACACAAAAAACAATGTTGGTGTCAACAAAGAGATGTCAAGCTTTACTGCATATACTGCTCATTTTACCTCAAATTGTTTGTTTTTCAATTTTCATTCAAGAAATAGCAGTCACCATGAATTGCTAATTTGCTATATTAAATGCTCCTGACGTCCCAAAATGCTGGACCCGTCTAACCGTTTGAAAAAAAAAATAAGCATTCGAATTTTAGTCCCCGTGTGCTCTCTCATGTGACCACTAAGGTTGCTATACCTAACATATGGGGGGGATATTATTGGTAATTCATGTCTAATTTATACAAACTAAGCCCACTTGTCAGACAGCTCTCTCACCTCCTTGAGGTCAGAGGTTCGAACCCAGTGGGTACATCTGCTTGAGAGCAAGTGTGGGTGGAGGATAAGTTGGGAGTTAGATTAGGATTTCCCCCCTTTCTTGCGAGCAATTTTGTTTTAGACAAACTAAAATGAAAAGTGGACACCTATTCTAGGACATTCATTTTCGAGAAGTAAGACACATATTTTGGGACAGAGGTAGTAAGTATCATTAACCACAAAATAAGTACATTATTGTAGCACATATTATATGAAACAAGTCTTAACAGGATAAAAATTGCTAATACATCAATAATCGAAGAACCTAACAACTATATTCATGCATTTACTGTGAGAACCTGTTTGTGTACCTGAGCAACTTTGAAGAGTTCATGCAGGCCCTCCAGATTAAGATGATCATTGTGCAACAGATCATATCTGTCAAGTACATAGTCCAATAGCAAATGAAATCAGCCATAATAGAACTTAATTGGATATAAACTGTTGCTCAACGATTATATATGTAAGCATCTATATCCCTTTAAGTAGCAATTGAAATGGAAATGACATCTACATCCAAGACATGAGATTAATGTTTTACTGTTTGGCACTTGTCAGCACATTTCAGCTACATGTAAAAGGGGCATGGGTGTACTCAAACAATACTGAATGATGTAAAATGACAAAATAGCTAGTTGCTACATAATCTGGTAAGTGCATGGCACTACTTATAAAGAACATCCGAAATAATTCAAAGCTAGAGTACTTACTTGCACGAGTCATACACATCAGGAATTTGAGTTATATCAAAACGGCTGCAAGAAAACTCATCTTATTAGTGAAGAGAGAATGACACTACAGTACATAAAGCATGTAATGCACTCATAAATCTCAAGTAGGAAGGAATGTGCTATACGCGCTATTCCTAGGAACTATAAAGTCAGAAAAAGATAAAAATGGACATGTGAAGAATGATAGCCACTCACTCTTTGCGTTCATTATACAAGTCCCTTTCAAGTTTTCTCCAGCGAGCAAACATAAGAAGGAATCCCTCACTACCACAAGGTAATCCAGCCGCAATACGATCAACATCTATATTAGTTTTACCAAGGGCCTTTGCTTGATCATATGGGGGAATAACATCAAATATGCTTGCCTCTGTCAGTTGCTCATCTTCATCCTTAGCAAGTACTTTTACTTGTTCAGTGACTTTCCTGGTCAGTTGTACCTATCAAAAGAGAGGGATATCAGAATTTTATGAAGTACTAGTTTGAAAACTACAATAGAAATAATATCTATACTTTTCACAGCAATTGTAAAAAACTGAAAAATGTCGATAGGATTCTTAGTAAAATTAACGTTTACAACATATGTTTTCTTCATTATTTTCCAGTTCTCACCACTTAAAACATGGACTACAAAAGCTAAGAAGCACTATTGTTCTAAATTTAAGCAACTAATTATTGCAGCAAAATGCTCTTTCTTGGTTCATAAGGTATGTGAAAGAACATTATAGAAACATAAAAATGAAAATAAAAACTTAAAGGCTCATGGTAGAGGAAATCTGCGTTAACATTCACCCAAAACTTAAATTACCAATTTAGGAAGAAGTTTATTTGCATTTGGATGGAGTCCAGCTCCATCAACCATCCATGGAGAATCAGAAGATCCATTACTATGAACAGTATCAGCACCAGATGCTATAATGATCTCGTTTAATCTAGCCTGTAAGAATCCAAAAATAAAAACAAATTAAATAGCTGCAAGTACTCAACTAGCATATCAAAAGGTCACTTTATCCACATTCTTCGCATGTGGGATAACTTCTCAACACTCCATGTGTCACACAAGCCCAATACCAAACCAGGCTCTTATACCAAGTTAAACCTACTCCAACCCCAAAGCTTAAGCTATTAGGTGGGGGAGGCTATTCAATCCACACTTATCTGATGTGGAATAACTTCAACAGTACTCAAATAGGATCGTGTGCTTTTCAGAATTAACAATCATCAAACTACGGACTGTACTTGGCTTAGTGGATGCAGAGGTGCAAAAGACATGTACATAATATAGAACTCGAATGAACCAATTCATCTAAGCGTATAGCTAGATATATCAGTCTAACAGTAGTATATTCAAATTCAGAGCAACAAACTAGCTGAAGAACCCCCAAGTACCATGCAACCAAAAGCATCACATACTTCTGTCAATAACCAAGACAAACCTTAGCTTCTTCCATTTCAATACTGGCATTGTCAAGTCCATCCAACATAGACGAGTCCTTGCTAACAAGGGAAACCTAGACAAAATTCTAAATTAGTCATATAATTTGAGCATAATCAAGCAATAAAAAACTGTAATGTGATATGTTTACGGACCAGAATGGGCGTTAGCTGTCCTTCCAGATCAAGGAGGCCTTTGGCAAAAGCAGCGGCAGACATCTAACAACGTCAACTTGTAAGCAAATTATACAAGACTCAAAACTAATGCTTCTACAAACAAGGGAATCCAGTCCTAAAAACCAGATACTATCAGAGAAGTACTGAAACACGATAGAGAAGATTTCAACGTTAAGAACTTAGTAAACTGGATTTGCATGAACAAAACATACCTGAACACGACCCTCATCAGAGCTGTAAATTTTAAGGTCATGACGGTATGTACTATGGAGACGAAGAAGACCTGTGCCTTCACCTGAAATTTTGTAAAATTCCATCATATGTACAGTAGCAACAGATGCAAATCTACATAACCCCTGTATGAGTTCGCCATCATAATATACTGCTAGAGACCTCCAATTATACAGTCTAGGGGAAAGAAAGACAATTAAAGACTAGATGACGCAAGACTTGTTAGCAAGGAAATGACATAAGCATAGTTTAAACAACCGAAAAATGAAGAAAAGAAAAGTGTGCTATGAATGAATACATCTATCTATCAGATCCAAATATAGTGCAATTAGTGTTTCTTTGATACTTGGCAGACGCATTATAATGAGCACTCCACTTTCAGCTCTCAATTTTTCTTTAAAAGTCTACAACAGCTTTATCAAATGGAAGCATCTGACCCTCCAAAAATGTGATTTCTTATTATGCGTTAAATTTACATAACTGTTACCTGGGTACATATTGTTTCTGAGATATCTACCCAATTCTTCTGCCTGCAAATGATAGAATAATAGTCAAAAAGGTTATATATGACAACATGAGTGCCACGATGACCTCAGACAATAGTAGTTTCAAAAGTAGGGTAACTATAGCCCAAGTGTAAGTATAGAACAAAAACAATAAACCAAAAAATATGCATGATATAGAATATTAGAAAATATGTATACCTGCTTTCTACCAGCATGGGTAAGAACACCCCCATATTTAAGAACCATCAAAGCTTCAACGGGTCGTTCTTCCTCACCTTCGCCATTGGCTTTTGCTACTTTAACCCACTTTAGTGGTTTAAGTTGAACTTTTCTATATATACCAGAAAAATGTCCCCCCTGGATTCAAGATAAAACCATGATTAGCATTACATAATAGAAAGTCAGAGGAAACTTATAGGAAAACATATATGATAGTGAGGAAGAATTTGGGTATGCAGCAACAAAACTTTTGTAGTAAGTGCATTAAATTTGTGCCTCAAGTACATTATTTGCCTACATAAAATACATTTTAAATATATAAAACTTACAATCTGAGCTTGTGCACCTTAAGTAAACTCAAAATGTACTTCCCATAGATGAAAAGTGTACTTTAGCAAACACGAAATGTACTTAATTTATACTCATTGTAAGCACCCATCTCACCAGACCCAATAGCCATATATAATAAATATGATATATACAGAAATGCGTAAACATCTAAACACAAAATCCATATAAGAAGAACAACCTTCTGCTCAAGATGAGCACTAGAATTCGGAACAAAATAAGATAAGAGGATAACTCCTCAGAATACCCTTTTCTCCTTTTGAGCTGATGTTCCACATAATATTTTAGCTCATAGAGAACCATGTAGATGAAATGACATAATTTGGGTGAATTTGTTCACCTCTTCAAGGACCGCTTTGACTTGACGAAGCTTTTCAGCATGCTCAATATCTTCTGCCTCACTATCACTTTCTCGTCCTGGTCTAAATTATAGCCATTAACAATGTAGGTCAGAAGTGGTGTCTTAACAGGGGATTCAACTTACTACAATTAGCTGTTTTCTATTTGTAATTCTGTTAAAAAAAAATCAATCAGAGAAGACTGCATAAAAGCTGTTTTCATATGCATGACAGAATGGACCCAAATGTACAATAGTATCATGCTGTACTGCATAAATAATTTATTAACAGTAAGGCAGACATCCTGAGAAAAGGTGCAGCTCATTTTCAGATAGAGTGGTATTTGAAAATATTCAGAAAGAAGTGAAAGGGAAGTTTTTTGGGGACAGAACAAAGACTTCACAAATAGCCTCATGGAGGCAGAAAGCAAAAAGGTAGGGAGAAAATAGAGGGGGAAAATATATAAGCTGAATAAAACTCAGTATCAAAAGAACCACCCAAAAACATATCATGTCAGCCACTGGAATGTCGGGCTGGATTATGTACTTTCAATGAATTTCTACTGAATATTTCTCATTGACGACCAGACTCAAGTAAAATATTTGTTCTTCAAGTGGGACCTTTGTGAAATGCATACAGTAAATTAGTATCAGAATAATTGATAGTAAGATGTGATACCTAGAGCGAGGTACAAGCATTCGCGTAGCATCTAACAGGTCTTGTAACTGAATAGCACTTTTAAGTTTAGTCTGCCAAAAGAAGAAAATACATAACAATTACACTCATACAGTAGCAACTTATCCATCAAAATATATAATAAGAAATAAACCAACGAGCGGGAGAGGAGCAAAAGACAATCACCTCACATCGAGGCCTCCCCCCGTTATACTTCAGCATCAAATTTAGCAACTTTTCCTCAGTGACCTTCAACTTTACTTTCTGCTTAGGTGTCCGGTCACCACTGCTCCGATAAAATATGGCTAAGTTAGAAGAATGCAAATTGTACTAGAACTATAAATGACCAGTGGACTATACATACTGCCTAATAATCGCAATCACACAGCGTAGCTCCTCTGACTGGCCAAATGTGTCAATAATCCCACTTCCTTGCCGAGTTAGGCCTTCAGAAGGCTGGATTGGCTCATTGACTTTCCATGGTAAAATTGGTGGAATAGTTGAAGAAAGGTGAGGAGCTTTTGCATCTAAGAACATCTTTCTTAACACACAAGCAGCATCATCGTAATACCTTAAATCAAGAAAGAGCAACATTTAGACATTCAAAAAATAAACATGGTGAATCGCACATCAGTAAATATAAAAGCAAAAGCTTAATTTCAGTTGCACGTGCATTGGCATATTGGTGCTGATAACATATAAACAAAATATCAGAAGGGAAGAGAATATGAACTATTTCTTATCTTTAAAAATGATTTGGACCAAAACTAATTATTTTGACAAGAGTGCCAACAACTTGATTCACAATCCAATTTACAAGTATCTTAGATTGCATGCAACGTGTAAGAGTCGTCTATCAAGAAAGACTTTTGAAACATTAACTTATTATCATGAAAAAAATAGACAGCTCCACTGGCTCTTTTTAAAGTCATGTATGAAACCTGCATCACTTCACAAGAATACTTGCACAACTTGTAAACAAGATGAGTTATAGATCAACAAGGCATTTGAGGCAAGTAAAATTGCCCCAAGAAGAGCCTTAAAGGGGCTAAATAAAATATCTTTAGGCTATAGATTATATATTTTGAAATATCCCAACTAAACGATTTCAAGGGACTAAAACTGAAGTCTACGGATTAGTGGATGGATGAGGTAAAACAAGGTGAACTTGAATGATTTTTAGAGAGAACATATATCTATCTATTTATATATATGCCCACACACAGACACACACATATAGATAGATTATAGAGAGAGAGAGAGAGAGAGAGGAGTTATCCGGTGCAAACTCCCCCCTAATGTGCAAATCTACATACCACTCACAATTTACATTTTGTGCATGGTTTACAATGGATAGGCCCCCTATATAGATATATGTTAACAGAAGGGTAAGAATAAGATTACGCTACTGTGTGAATTACACAAGAAATATTGAAAGCAAAGAAAAACACAATAACAATATCATGATCGAATGATGGGTAAAGACATGGAATCAAGTATTACTTGTGGGAGTTCTTCACAAAACTCCACCCATTCACATCACAAACATATGACCGTCCTTCACTACGCAATAGATCAAAGCCACAAACCTGCATATTACAAGGATTTTTTCAATATATCATAAAGCTGACTGATAACATCCACATGCTTAGGACCAGAATATGAAGCCTATGCTAAGTCAATGAAAACAGTAACTAGGGTAGCTATGAGCCATCTATTTTTTTCTCATTCAAAAAGGCCTGTAAGTGGACACATAAAGGGATGCATGAGTACTGAAAAAACAGATGGCGAAAGTAACTTCCAAAATATTTGCATGGTACAGATGAATATAGACAAATATCTCTCTTTGGAGATAATTGACATAAAAAGGTCTGAAGTGAAGATCATTTTTTTTAGCAGGGGTTAACTATGATACAGAATAGATACATAATCATGTGTCAATAACATAAAAAATTTAGGTATATTATTTGTCATTGATTAGTAATTTCTTTTTTATCAGAGACCTCATACTTATTATATGAGGTCTCTGCCACTTAACCCGCACGATTTTTGATGAGTTATTTCTAACTCGCAATTTTCTTTTAATCATTACGAGTCACCACATGAACAAGAAACAGGTATTGATGAAATATTGTAAAGTTGAAGACGGTATGGCAGACATGGTAACAAAAATGGAAGTACATATTGCTATTTGTCACCAGAATCAGATAACATACCGCTTGCCTAAATGCAAGGCAAACCTCTCTTGACATTTGCTTCTCATTAGGCGTCAATAGAACGGGATACCTTACCTGTCAAATAAACCAAGAAATGTGTTTAATACATTATTCTTTCAACGTCTTTCTGAAATAATAATTTATTAGTTAAGCTAGGCAGTTTCTACTTAATTACTAGCTACAAACGTGTACAATATGCTGATGGAGTAGGTAACAACTCCATCCATGTCACAAAGATAAACACTGTCAATAAGCGGGATTAAACAGGGTGAACTTATGTTGGGAAAAGACTAAGCTCATATAAACTCTCATCAGTGCAACTAAACAATCCAGTTTGAGATCTAGCCAAAGTTCTATTTTTAAGAAAATAGGTAATACAGATAATCCTTCTCTATTGCATTGTCTTTTATAGACATTCCAATTTTCAGTTTCAATTTCAAACCATAATTACCTATACATCATGCATCACTGGTTGTCCACTAGACACAAACCACCTTCATCGAGTCTAGCAGAAGTATAAACAGCTAAGGTACCAAAATCCCACTACCATAAAAATTATCAGAGGAAAAAAAAAGCATGTACTTACTTCTTTGCCATCAGGATTTCTCATAACAACGCCATCAACAACAGGAGATTTTCTTGCCTCAGCATGTGCATATTCAGGGCCTACTGTATAAACCTATAGGCAAGATGCTAAAGAAATCAATTTATAAATTTCGAACTTAAACAAACCGATGAAGTAAAATAGTCTTGAAACTACGTGTGCACATATATATACAAGCCGTACAACCTTGACATCTGTTCCACCAGTTGGCATAAATTCCTCATATATATAAGAGCCTTCACGTCTCACTCTTCTAACATCTGGATGAAACTCGCTAGACCGGTTGCCAACCTAAAATCATATACAATTATGTGAACAATCATGAATGATAAAAAAGGAACTAAAAGTTGTACAAATAATTTAATCATCACAACCATGTGGTGTTCTATTAGGCATGTTGAGAAATGCAAGAAACTCGTGATAGACTGATAGCTAAGCATAACAGTACATATACTTCAAAAATCTATGGTAGCCATCAGAATATTCATGTAATTAAGATACACCTTTATTCATAATCTATCTATGATGCAAAGGGGAAAAAACAAGCAGCTATGAAACAGCCATGCCAATCCAAAAGCACTTACTTAGCTAGAGCAATGCAATCCAGAAGCTAACTTACTTAGAGACATGTTAGGCTCAGTTTAGGCAACAATATCCATCCATAGCCTATCCCCATTACCAAGGTAAAGGATTTTACATGTAAATATGGATGCATAAAAAGGAAAAAGAAGGCCCTAGCCTCTCTGCAGGATCGATTCATGTGCACCTTAAGAATGTCATATTGTATCATAATAGAAATATAGATTCAAACAACATGTGCTGACAGAAAATTAAGGTGTATGGAAATTACCTTCCTGAACAACTCCTTCATACCACCACCTGCTGAACTTGGATAGTATATCATTATACTATGATCATCCCCTTCACAAGCACAAAATGCAAGTCAAGACCTTGAATGCAAATGAAAAAGGAAGCAGATATGGTTAATGCAAAGGCACATGTAGTAGTTATAAAATTGATAGATTGCAACAAGCACAATGTACTAGTAATATTCCCGAGCAATGTGCAACAGGTGTCATAAGGAACTATTATCAGTGCATGGGAAGGAACAAACAAACATTTAAAGGTTCAGCTAGGCCTATAATGCACAAATAGAGATTCATATTTAGATATTCTCTCTTACGAATCTCTTCTTCCATACAGCTTGAACAAAGGTTCAGTACAGTTCAGGGAGTCCCCTTATCTTTTTAGAATTGATGTCATTGTACAACTGCTGAAGTACTCCACATTAAAAGAATGTGGATTAAGTGACCGCTTGATATACTAGTTGGGTCCTCCATCTAATAGCTTCAGCTTTTGGGCTGTGTTAAAGTTTTCCACAATGGAAGTGATCGGATTTAGTGATTACTGAATAAACATATAAAGGCCACCACCCACCGCTTTGAGCTATTAGGTGAAGTCATTTCTTCACAGTAAGTTATAAACCGAGGACTTGAGTGTTAGTACTTCGTGGGAGGTGAGGTGACGAGAAGTGAGAAAGACACCTTCCTATCTCACAGGAAATATGTGCCCCGCCAATTAAGAGAGAAAATAAAGTTAGGGACTAAACCACTTCAGGCTACTGTGTGTTTGTTGAAAGCAATTTGGTTTCATGGAAAAGCAAGAAACAGAATGTTGTTCCTCGCCTTTGTACAGAAGCAGAGCATAGAGTCTTATCTCCATTTATTTCTAAAACATGTGAATTCATCAGCTCTTAACAGAACCCGATCTTAAAGCTATTAGTAATTTATCATCTATTACTAGCTTATTTCTTATTATTAATCAGTTTCCTGTTTAGTATCAGAGAGTCCATTATATAAAGGAATCTCTCATTTGTATATAATTAAGAAGAATTATCAATGAGTTAAATCTTTACTCTTCTATCTCAACATGGAATTAGAGCCTTGTGGCTTTTTGTTTAAAATTATTTTTTGTTTAGTTGATTAACCCTAAAAAA
>JAYMSV010000716.1:0-15410 GCA_036897745.1 Erodium moschatum | reverse complement strand
CATTGTTGCTGGTGACGTCGGGAGCAGAGCACGACCATGAGGTGATTGCGTGGTGGTCCTCGACTCATCTCCCCCTCCAGATCAAATTTACAAGGTCAAAAGAAGGGTTGAGAGGGATAGATGAGAGAGAGAGATAGAAGGGTAGTTTAGGGTTTTAATGGGTAAATGGTAGTTTATGTATTTTTTTTAAAATATAAGATTTTCCATCCGAAAATGGATGGAAAGTCGACGGACGTATGAAAGTGATAAAAATCCAATTCTAAGATAGTAAGATGCCGAAAAATAAAGTCAAGATAATGAAATGCCAAACAGAAAAATCTAAGATGTGAAATGAAATTTATCCAACCAAAAAATAAACCACAACTTGTACTATACACGAGCATTTTGTGAGCCCATAATCTAAACCATGTAAATAACAATTATATTTAAGCACTTTTTTTTGTAAAGCACTTGGGTGGTCGACATGTTGGTGATATTTTTGTATGGCGTGTATGTATCATGTGAGTGCATGAGCAGTCCATCGCTTCCAATACAATCATGCAATAAATATCATACGAAGAGCCAGAAAAACAAAAACAATTTATATATATATATATATCTCTCCTCCTTGGATTGCTCTTCGGGATCCCACGTGGCAAATAAGCAACCTTCTCTACTCTTCTTCACTCTGTAACCCATTCCTTCTCCGCAATCCAAGCTTCACATTCTTCAAAAAGCTCAAATCTCCATCCCTCTCACTTCTGCTCTCATTCTCATTCTCATTCTCTTTCTCTGCAGCAATGGATTCGCTGCGTGCCATGAACTTCTCCTCCTCTTCTTCTCTGCAGAGGCAGCTCCTCGTAAATCACCGTCCCACCGTCTCTTGCCTCAGGCCCAGATCTCCCTCTTTCCTTCTCCGGAATCACGATTTTTCCGGATATAGATCTAACATTTCTTCTCGGAAGCACTCGTTTGGGGTCGTTTCTGCCTCCTCCACTGAAACGGCGAGGTATTATTCTCCTGTCCCAGTTTGGCGCCTTTCCGAATTTCGTTTTCTGGGGATTCCAATTCGCTTTCTACTCGACCAATTTGTAATTCTAATCTGCAATGTTGACGATGCTTATTAATTTTGTCGGTTTCTGCGTTTGTGTTTGGTTGCCGAGACGATTGATGGAAATAAAATAATTTCTGGAGTTTTTAATCGAAAGTGTCTGATCATAGGAGGAATTGATTCATGTTTGAACGGGTTTGATTAATCTATCATGTTTGGAAAATGCTCAGGTGTTGGTGTTATTTTGATTGCTTTCTACTCTCTTTTTCGCTGTGGTTGAAGCCATTTGTTTGAAATGTGATAGGATTATCATTTTGTTTGAAATTATCGTAATTATTTATATAAGAAAATCAGGTAATAAGCCAATAAGGTGCTTTTTGAATGTTCCATTGTCATATGGTTTACATAATGTGCAGTCATTGAAAAATTTGAGTTCAAAAATAGGGAACCTTTTCTTTCATAGTGGGACTTTCAAACATGCTGTAATTTTTTCTTGAAGTATTTATGCCATTGTTAATCATTGATTTTGTGGCAGTGAGGAAGAGAAGGCGAATATGAGAACAAAATCAGGGCGCGTACAGCTTAATTTTCAACTGGATCACCAGGTTGATTATGGTGAACATGTGGTGGTATTTGGATCAGCAAAAGAGTTGGGGTCGTGGAAGAAGAGCGTGCCTTTGAATTGGACCGAAAATGGATGGGTTTGTAAGCTGGATCTGAAAGGGGGTGAGTCTATTGAGTATAAATTTGTTATTGTGGGGGAAGACAAGAATATGGAGTGGGAAAGTGGAAATAACCGAGTACTGAAGCTGCCCAGTGGAGGGAGTTTCAGCGTGGTATGTCACTGGAATGCAACTAGTGACAGTGTGAATTTGTTGCCTTCGAGCTCTGATGGAATTGGGGAGCTAACTGACAATGTGCGTGACAGTGGCTCCGCAGTTATTGACACTGCTACACCTTTGAAGGGGGAGAAGAGTCCCTTTGCTGGGCAGTGGCAAGGGCATGATATCTCATTCATGCGCTCAAATGAGCATGGGAACAGGGAATCAGAAAGAAGATGGGACACTTCAGGTCTTGAAGGGTCAGCAGTACGTTTGGTTGAAGGTGATCGAAATGCAAGGAACTGGTGGCAAAAGGTACCACTATTGATCATATTACATATTGTCAACCATATTTTGTTGCAATCCTCCACAAGTAAGGAAATAAGTTTCTGATCACTAATTTCTATTCTTTGAATTCACAAATTACTTCATTTAATCTGATTTTTTTCTATCCTAAAAAGATTGTTTTGCCTCACCATTTTTGCTCTAGTTTGGTTTGCAGCTATATATTTCCTTAATAAGACTAGCTATTGTTTCTCTTCACAATTATTAACAATAAACTTCATATTCCATTGGATTCTTGAAAATGCCATGAATATTTTGTTGTACCATCTATTCAAAATATATGGGTTATCAACTCTCTCAATACTATGCACCGAACAAAATTTGGCCTTTATCTTGGATCTTCCACCTGCTATAAGGTCACATGAGTTTTCTAGCTTGGCTTCCTGAAACATCAAATTGTGTATCTTAAATTGGAGATGCTATTAAGGCTGTTTACAACTACAATTTTCTTGCATTTGCTTATCTTTTTTCTTTGTGTGGGTAAAGCTTGAAGTTGTACGCGAGCTACTAGGTGGTGACCTTCAAAGTGGGGATCGCTTGGAAGCTCTCATATTTTCTGCTATATATCTAAAGGTTTTCCTTGCAACATTTTTTTTTGTTCATTCAATTTATCCCACCATGCTCTTCTTAGATTTATTCTTATGCAGTGGATAAATACGGGTCAAATTCCCTGCTTTGAGGGTGGAGGTCATCACCGGCCTAATAAACATGCTGAGATTTCAAGACTTATATTCCGCGAATTGGAGCGAATATCCTGTGGAAAAGAAACGTTACCTCAGGTAGTCCCCCTGTTTCTAGTTTTAGTGCAGGGCCCATTTTAAAGTTATTTAAGTTTACATTTCTTTACGGCTTCTACTGTGTCTTCATAATGAATTGTCTTAGAAACTCATTGCCTTTTCTTCCTACATGTTTCTAATTAATACATGTTATCTAGAAGTTTTTCTAAGAATGTTCTCTTTCATTGCATCAAAATTACTGTTAGAATTTTTTCTTCTGTTTTTGATCTAAATTGATTGTTTAGTTATTCAATCGTGACAAGTAATGAAATTATGTCTTGTCTAGTCTTGCCCTGAAAACTTGCTCTTTCCACCAATTGTCTAAATCTGTAGTCAAATAGCAAAGTGCACTGATAAGGGTATCCCCTTTTGAAATTCTTGCATTAGTCATGAGCTTAATCATATAAATCCGTGTACATGTAATAAGGGCTGGGAAACGCTAATGGAGAACTGCAATTCTACATTCCAGAATGAATTTCTGGTAATTAAGCAATGGAACTAAATCAGAAGGTGGATGCATGTACATAAAAACACTAAAAAGGTGGTGATTAGCAAACAAAATCTTTAATTGTGAGTTTAATGAGCTAAACAGGTGAAGAAAAATCTTCCTTCCCCTTTTCTTGGTTTTTCAATTTTTGTATTTACTTGTTGGTGTAGATATAGCCTAAGATATCAGCAAACATGCTTCTTTTAGTAACTTGCTTAATCCTATATGGTGCAGGAACTACTTGTCATCCGTAAAATACACCCATGTTTACCATCTTTTAAGGCAGAATTTACTGCTTCTGTTCCTTTAACTCGCATAAGAGATATTGCTCACAGAGGTGACATCCCGCATGACCTCAAGGTTATACTTCATGCTGGGCTTGCTAAGTTAAATACTATTGACTGACATAATTTATTGATATTGTATGCCATTTTCACATTGCAGCAAGAAATCAAGCATACAATACAGAATAAACTTCACCGAAATGCAGGCCCAGAAGATTTAATTGCCACAGAATTAATGCTTGCAAGAATTACTAAGAATCCTGGAGAATACAGTGATGCATTTGTCGAACAGTTCAAGATATTCCATCATGAATTAAAAGATTTCTTCAATGCTGGAAGGTTTGATATGCAAACTCAATCATTTTGAAAGCCTTACTGATTGTATCATCAACTTTAATTGGTCTTGCCTCACTTTTTGGTTTAGCAGTCTTCTTACGGTATTTTCCTTGAGTGATAACAGTCTGAATCAAGTTAAATTACTATTTGTATAATTTGTTAAATGCTTAAGTATTGTTCAAGCCTTTTCTGACTGAAAATTTCCTCAACGTTCTTAACCACTTTTAATTTTGTTACTATATACTTTCTTATTATTCAGTTATTTGTTTCTTGTTCATTGAGAATACAATTAAACATTAAAGCTTGGAGCTTAATCTGAGAAAGATTGGTCCCTTTTTTTAATTTTGTGATGTAGGGCTGTATGTTTAAAGTAGAACCTGAGACTCATTAGATGGGTAGTTGAAATCTCTTTTACCCAGTAATAAGAGAAGGAACACATGTTAAAAATCTAGCTATGCATGTTGGAGCCACTAAACCATTTCAAATGTCCAATCATGGAAAATAGTCGATATGTTCCCCTGTAATACCATGGAAAAATCAGTTTTTAAGTAGCACGAAGTGAAAGCCTGCTCTCTACTCTTTGCATCAAAAGAATTTCCAGGGTGGTTATCAAATCAATAACATTGGATTTTATTATTGAACTGTTTGATTTGTTATTCGTTCAGTTTTATTTTCATAAACTTCTAATGAAGTATTCTTAAATAAATTAAATTTTGAAGACTTTCATATAAAAACTCCTGTCTACTTTATTAAGTTTCAGTATTTTATACTGGATTCAGCTCGATTTATACAATCACCATGGAATGTAGATACAATTTCAATGAATTTCGGATTAAATTTCTTGCTTTTTTTATTTTGTAAAAGCATTACTAGTTTAGGTAAGAAAAAAATCAGTTGGTTCTATATTCTAGCTTAATCATGCTATA
Organism: Erodium moschatum; assembly: GCA_036897745.1. Lineage (NCBI taxonomy): Eukaryota > Viridiplantae > Streptophyta > Magnoliopsida > Geraniales > Geraniaceae > Erodium > Erodium moschatum. The sequence goes on along the minus strand of JAYMSV010000716.1, from coordinate 10,405 downwards.
CTATATCGAGTTTTAGACTATAAACTTAAAAATTACAATAAATTCAAGTTCACCAGTCAGCGGAAGGGTTGAGTTCTGCATGACATCACATATCATTAAATTTCTATATGAGTAGTTATAAACAATGAGCCGAATTTAATCAAGAAGTTCCTTAAATTGGAAAAATGAGTTTTTTATTTCATAACTTCAAATCATACTAAGTAACCTCTGACCATTTTTTTTTCTCATACGGAAGTTCTAAATTCCTGATTCTAGGTGATTGATTAAATATCAAGTAGGGACCATCGTTTTTTTATTAGCGCATCCGGTGGCCTTATTTTTAATTTGGCTGACCAGACATCTTTTGTTAATTCTGTTGTTACAGCCTTGCTGAACATCTTGAGTCTATTAGAGAATCCTTGGATGAACGAGGCTCATCAGCTCTTAATTTGTTCTTGGAGTGTAAGAAGGTACATGGTTACACTTCAATCTTCTTAATTTTCATCTATGAATATGATTAACAAATCTATTTTTGATAGCTGTTATATTCATGAATATATATTATAAGTATGATTTAGTACATCATGTTCCCGTCTTACCTGGTGATGATTACATTTATTTTATTATATATCAAATGCAATTTTTTTTAAGACTTACTGTGTCAAAATTGTAGGGGGTTTGTTCAGTGTATACTGCAATTAAAAATGTTAAGTTAACATCCATCGTAGACTTGCATGTAAAAACTGAGGAAATGAAACCTCACCACAAACTGAGATCTCCTGTCATTTCTCATGAAAGTTTTAGGCTGTATGAGTTTCTTGTACATCAATTTAAGGGTTAATTGTCAAAAACTACAGTAAATTTTGTCCACAAACGGAAGCATTCAAAAACTGTTGTCCACGCTTTCTGGGTGCATTATGTATTGCCCACAAATCTATTGAATCTGGGAAGCACTGCCCAGACCATCATTCTTAACATCCCTGTTTCGTTTAAACTAAAAAAGTCGTGGACAAAACTTCAGTGCACCCACAAAGTGTGAAAAAAATGTTATGCATGCTTCCGTTTGTGGACAAAACTTTACTGTAGTTGTGGAAAATTAACCCTAAATTTAATCTTAAGTTACTCTACAGTCCTCGAACTCAGTGGCGATTAAACCTTCTTTTTGATGTAGTTCTTGTACAAATTTTGGTTGTCTATTATATTCCCTCTATCCATAAAAGCAAAAACACTGCCACTCACAGGCTTAGTTTGAACATATTTCATGATATTACTTATTCTGTTATTGTTCGCAAAAGATAATGATTGGTCATGTTTTGCTATTTCTAGAGTTCGGACAGCTCATCAAGGAACCTTTCTGATAGTAAAGCCGCATATCAGTTGATCAAGACGATGGAATCTGCAAATGCTCTGAGAGATATACTAGTACAAGGCCTTCAAAGTGGTCCTCGCAACGATGCCCCCGACACTGCAATTGCTATGCGTCAAAAGGTGAGCTTATCTTTAATAGTCTGTCTCCATTCATTTAACTGGAAATTTAATGTTACATTGAAGTTGATAGTTTGCTTTTCTCTCCATTACTTTTCTTATTACAGTGGCGTCTTTCTGAGATTGGTCTTGAGGACTATTCTTTTGTCCTTTTAAGCAGGTAAACCAATTTTACAGCTTAATTATACCATTCCTAGATGGTGGATCAATTATTTATTTACACGTATACCGTACAACTGAATCAAAGATTTATTCCTGTTGATCATTAGTATGAAATGTATGATGGATAATTTTTGTTGCTGTTAAAATGTATTATTATACTTGTACCCTTTTTCGTATGCTTTTAATACATGAAGACAACCTTGTGTGTTGTACTATTCTGATGATTAAAAAGAACATAGTATTTTCAGATTGCCTTACTTTTGAAAGGCAGGAAAGTGTCATGTAAAAATTGTCCATCAGATCTTGTTTAATATGGTCATCTATAATACCAAGATTTTTTATGGAATTGCTTGTAATTTCTTTATTTGTATATTGCTGCTGCTTAAGGTATCTTAAAAGTTTTGACATAGGGTACTGTAAATGCTGCTGGATATTCACAAGTTTTCTATTGTATGCATTGTGTATTTTCTGTGTATCATATTTCTTAATTCAATATTATATGCCGCAAATATAATGGGTTAGTGCAGTATTACAAATTTACTGTACTGGAACCTTATCATTTGATTTCCTGCCAATTTATTAATTTGTTTTCAGTGTACTATTCATAGAGTTGATCTTGTAGTGAATTGTTGATGTACTTTATTCAAAACAGATTTCTGAATGAGATTGACGCTATGGGTGGAGCTCGCTGGCTCACAGACAATGTGGATTCAAAGAATGTAAACTCTTGGAATGATCCTTTGGGTGCCCTTATTGCTGGTATTGGTCAACTGGGGTTCTCTGGCTGGAAACCAGAAGAGTGTTCCGCTATTGGCAATGAGCTCCTTGCCTGGAAAGAGAATGGTTTGTTAGACAAAGAAGGTAAGCTCCTTAATTTACACCTCCATTGGATTCTCAAAATAGTTGACTATTTTAGTGGTTTAATGATTTCCTATTACAACACTTTTCGGGGTTATTTTTTTCATTTTAAAGGTCGTGAAGATGGCAAGACTATATGGGCACTAAGACTGAAAGCTACTCTTGATAGATCAAGAAGGCTAACCGAAGAATATTCAGAAGCACTTCTCCAGATATTTCCTCATAGAGTTGAGGTATTGAGTTATGTTGTCCCTTATGGGAACAACCGATACTGTTTGACATTTACCGGTGTTGAAGTGTGTGTACCACAGCGGAAGTATGTGGATGAATTGACCACTTGATTAGCATATTGAGGCCTCCACCCATCAGCTTGAGCTTTTGGGTTGGATTGGGCTTCAATGTGGTATCAGGGCTGGTTTGGGCTTGTGAGTCTGCCCTAGTGCGCAGGAACCTCCCTTCGGTGCCCTAGTGTGCAAACATGTGCAAGGCCTGCACGTGAGGGGGAGTGTAGAAGTGTGTGTCCCACATCGGAAGTATGTGGATGAATTGACCACTTGATAAGCATATTGAGGCCTCCACCCATCAGCTTGAGTTTTTGGGTTGGGTTGGGCTTTAACAACCGGCGTGTAGCTTCCAGTGCCATTTAATCAGAGTTTTATTCTTATCTTGCTTGGTAGTGTGCTAGTTACATGATAAAGTTGTCACTTGTAGTTTATCACTTCCCACCACTTTGTTTTCCTATATGCACTGGTTTAAATTCTTAATGTCCTTTAAAAACTCTTGAATTTGTAGGGATTTCGGCAAACCCTTTGTAGCTTAGCAGTATTAAGATGAAGTCAATTTTATTTGACATTATCTTGCTCATATTTCCCAATTGCAGATGCTGGGGAAAGCTTTTGGAATTCCTGATAACAGTGTGAGAACATACACTGAAGCAGAGATTCGTGCTGGGTATAATAACCTCTCTTTCTCTCTCTTGCTTTACAACATTTCTACTATTAGGCCATGCATCACCATATGGTGTTTTGGTTTCTGATATTGGGATAGATCATAGCACTGTTACACATTCTTACCTATCAATATTCTTGTCATCCACTTTATTGGGAAATTTCTTCTCTAGTGTAATTTTTCAGGTTTCAAAACTTTGTACCATTCTTTTGAAGGCTGTTAGAAGTACACTTGGGTCTCAAGGTTGGGATGTTCTTATTCCAGGAGCTGCTCAGGGAACGTTGGTTGAGGTACACTAACTTGAACTTAACTTTTGATTTTTTTCTTATTACTTGAATCGTGACTTTAACCCAAAATCATCAGAAGTAATATACAGGAGTAATAAACCAAACATAAAATTGAATTAATATAAATGGCCCAGACTTGCTGTTAGCATGCAACTTTTCATCAAAGCCTATACAACAGAACATTATATCAAAACATGGAAAGGTAATCTCTAAACAAAAAGGATTGATATGAATTGAAATTGCGGATACTTTGGATTTCACAATACAGAATGAAGAGTTTGGCAATGTCAGACCTTACTGTCATCCCTGTGTTTTCCTTTGGTACATGTTTTTTGAGCAACAGCAAAGCCACTTCCCAAACAAAGTTGGGTTGGCCAACCCAAAACAGACAAATTCAGATTGATAATGAAGTGTCTGGATATGATTCTGGCCTTTTTAATTGTTAATGAAGTAGAAAATAGCATTAACTTAATGCATATTATGTAGTTATGGACATATATGTGAACTGCAATGTATACTTCCGGTTAAATGTGTAGATTAAACCATCTCTAAGTTTATGTTCCCTTTTACTTCTAGTAGATGTATATGTTGGTTTGTTGCAATAGGTACAATATGTAAGGCCTTATACAAGTGTGGTATTGGCTTCAGGTTGAGAGCATTGTCCCTGGGTCACTGCCTTCGTCTGTAAAAGGGCCCGTTATTCTTGTTGTCAGAAAGGCTGACGGAGATGAGGAGGTTTGAATATCTACTCTAACAATATATGTTTTCATTGTCTATATTATTTTATGCTAAGTACATCAAGGGAAGAAGTTCATATTTCAAATGCGTGACTAATAAATGTACAGGTAACAGCTGCCGGTAATAGCATAAAGGGAGTCATACTTCTGCATGAGCTCCCTCATTTATCTCATCTTGGTGTCCGGGCTCGGCAGGCAAGCTCCTGTTTCCCTTAATAAAAATGTTGAAATGCTTACATGATGCCTTGGTGAAAATCTATATGCTATTTTCATTTAATTTAAATTTGCACTTTGCAGGAGAAGGTTGTCTTTGTGACATGTGAAGACGATGACAGAGTTGCTGACATCCGAAAACTAAGTGGGAAATTTGTGAGGTGATATTTCTTAAAACAGTTGATACGGAACCAATTTTGTTCTCTATCATTTTCACTTCCATTGTATTTCAAACCTTCTGTTTTGTATATACATGCTTTATATATTTGATTCTTAGATGTCTACTTTTATTTGTTTGTCTCTGATACACGTGGAGCTTTTCAGGTTGGAGGCATCCTCAACAGGTGTTAATATAGTTCCTTCTTCAGATAGTGAAAGTAAAGTCAATGTCACTGGGAAGAGTCTTTCAGGAAATGGTTCCTCCAAAGTTGAAACATCTACACACAGTGATCCTTCTTGGTCTGCAGTCAAAGCTGCTTCCACTGATAAGGTCTGATATTGCCTAGCTCTTCATTCCGTTTTTTAAAGTCTAAAGTATCTGCAACACTTAAGTCCAAAATATTTCCTTTCAGGCTGTCTCTGGTGGAGTTGTACTACTTGCTGATGCTGATACACAAACTTCTGGTGCTAAGGCAGCTGCTTGTGGTCAGTTGGCTTCTTTGGCAGCAGCTTCTAGTAAAGGTAATATTATCGTCTTTGACGGAATACTTGCTCTGACTACATCTTTAATAACCGAATAACAAGTTTGCATGAATATAAAATACCCCATATGGTGGTGTTACTCTATGGAGAAATTACACACTTACATCTTTAAATCCGTTGACCTTGTTTGTGATGGTTCAGTACTATACTGTAATTATTGTAGTTGTAACTCTTAAGATTATAGAGGAGCTGATCTGATTTGAAATTCTGGAAAGTAACTGTGGGTAAATGATAAAATTCCCAATAAAGTATTGTTGATTGAATAAGCTCCAAGCTTTTGATCAAACTTCATGGTCGTGACTTTTATTTCTGTTAAACTCTCTGACGCATGCATTGAAAATATTAGTGGGAATATTTTAGAGCTAAAATTGGCTTTTGGTGCACCAACTTCCGAGACTGCTATATTTTCTGAAAAATTGGCAACTTGTTAAGTGAACTCCAAAGGTAGAAGCATGAGTAGTAATAAACAATTGGTTGTTCTAAAAGCTTTATAGATAATGCATAAGAAATTATTTTCTACACTTCCCTTCACCTGAGAATCATATTTAGATTCAAATCCTACAACAAATTAGTGGGTAAGCTGTAGGATTCAAACACACTGTACCTTCCTCTAATTATATACTTACAACATGTAAACTACTGGATCTGAATGCCTAAGTTGTTGACATAATATGTTAATATGTTCTAATCTTCTGATGTCAATGTGCTTCAGATTATTCATGGCCATTTGATCCTATGTAGTTCTGTGTACATAGTGATTATGTTGATATTTAATTTCTGTGTGTGCAATTCCAAAATGGCAGTTCAAAGTGATAATGGAGTTCCAGCTTCGTTTAGTGTTCCAGCTGGGGCAGTAATACCATTTGGCTGCATGGAATTTGCATTAGAGGAAAGCAAGTCTACGGTTTTGTTCAAGTCCCTCGTAGAACAAATAGAAACAGCCCAAGTGGAAGGTGGTGTTCTTGACAAATTATGCCTTCAACTTCAGGAACTGATCTCTTCCTTACAGCTACCAAAAGATACCATTGAAAGGTTGGGGAAAATATTTCCTGACAATGCACGATTAATCGCCCGCTCAAGTGCCAATGTGGAGGACCTGGCTGGTATGTCAGCTGCCGGTCTGTATGACTCAATCCCTAATGTAAGTGTTGCAAATCCGGAGGTCTTCGGGAATGCGGTGTGCCGGGTATGGGCTTCTCTTTACACTAGGAGAGCAGTCCTGAGCCGGCGCTCTGCCAGTGTGCCTCAGAAGGAGGCCACAATGGCAGTTTTGGTGCAGGAAATGCTTTCACCAGAACTTTCCTTTGTACTCCACACACTCAGCCCAACGGACCGAGACCAAAATTCTGTAGAGGCTGAAGTTGCTCCAGGGCTTGGGGAAACCCTAGCATCAGGAACTCGAGGAACGCCTTGGCGCCTATCTTGTGGGAAGTTTGACGGGCTGATTCGAACTGTAGCATTTGCAAATTTCAGTGAAGAGATGGTGGTGCTTGGTGGAGGTCCTGCTGATGGGGAAGTTGCGCACATCACAGTTGATTATAGCAAGAAGGCCCTAACTGTTGATCCAATGTTCAGGCAGCAGCTTGGCCAGCGCCTGGCGGCCATTGGTTTCTTCCTTGAACAGAAGTTTGGATGCCCCCAAGATGTTGAAGGGTGTGTTGTTGGGAAAGATATCTTCATTGTCCAGACTCGGCCACAACCCCAGTAAGAGCTCGGCCATTCACTCACATATAATACGAATCTTCAGAAATGTAATTTTTCTTTGCTGCGGGTTCGAACCACAGTTTGCATGTAAGTTTATTAAGTACCCTCCAAGTCCATTATATAGAGCTGCATGTATTTACATCTAGCAATGGTAGCTAGCTTCAGTGACCTGTAGTATAGTTGCTTCTGAACTATAGCATAATAATCTGTAACTCCGGCTTCCACTCCATGAATAATGCTTGCAGTAATTTCTGCTTAAGTGTACTCTTAATAATCTGTAAATTTTGAATTTATTTGTGCTTTTTGGGGATGCGAATAGAAAGTTTATGTTAAGTAGTACCTAACTGGTTGGCTATTGATCATTTTGTTGAGGAAGCTCATGTGAGAAAAGCAATTTCCAGGTAAAGAAAGATGAAGGTTGGTTTATGATTGTGTGGGGTTGATGAGAGACAACGGGGCAGCAAAACCAAATGTCAGAACATTAGCGGTACCTGCCCCAACTTTCATTTTAATATCCCCATTATGTCTTTCCTTTTGGGCTGCAGATCCACAATTTTACTGATTTTCCAAGTTGGCCACATTTTTAGATAGAAACAAAATAATAGCAAGAGAAGAGCCAATTCCTGATCCTATAATAACAAGACATTGCAGAGAATTGTTGTGCTTGTGCTCATCTTCAGCTCCAGCTCCCTTGGGAAAAGAGAAATGGCTGCTGCGGTGGGCGGCTTCTCGGGATCTAAAGACATTGGCTTCAGCGCTGAGATGGACACGGAGGAGCTGAGTAATAACAGCAAGGTTGTGACTGAACCCGCACTAGAGGAAGAAGAGGAAGAAGAAGATGTGAAATTGGATCTTGGTCCTCAGCTTTCTCTCAAGGAGCAACTTGAGAAAGATAAAGTAGTGAATTATCCTCTATAATAACACAAGACTTTACTCCAGTGGATTTACTTATTACTATGTGTCTTGTTGGTGAAATTTGCAGGACGACGAAAGCTTGAGGAGATGGAAGGAGCAGCTGCTTGGAAGCATGGATATCTCAGCTGTTGGGGTTGGAGGTATGTTGTGTGTTTCACATATTCCAATTCGGCTTCAGAAAGTGATATGTGGTTGAATATTTGGATGAGAGCATGCAGAGAGCAAAGAAGCGGATGTGAAGGTGGTGAGCCTGTCAATCCTGTGTCCTGGGCGAGCGGATCTTGTGATGCCACTCCCATTCGCTCCCAATTCCAAGGGCACTCTTTTCTCCCTCAAGGAAGGAACCCGCTTTCGCCTCAAGTTCTCCTTCGCCGTCAGGGACAACATCGTTTCAGGCCTCAGGTACACCAACACTGTCTGGAAGACCGCCATAAAAGGTAAACAACAAACCAACCATAACCATCTCTTCTTCTCAAAGAATTCAAATATTTACTCATTAATTACCAACGGGATGGGATGGGATGTGTGACAGTGGACAGCACAAAAGTAATGCTGGGAACTTTCAGTCCTCAGCAAGATCCTTATTCGTACGAATTCGAAGAAGAAACCACCCCAGCAGGCTTGTTTGCCAGAGGATCCTACTCTGCACGAACAAAGGTAACAACTCAACTACCTGAGATTTGGACGCTTTTGACTGATTCACATTACTTATCTCGATCTTGTGGTTGTGGTTGTGGTTGTGATTGTGGTTTCAGTTTGTGGACGATGATGGCAAGTGTTACTTGGACGTCAGATATCATTTCGAAATCCTCAGGAACTGGCCATCATCTTGATTTGCATTGGAATTAGCCTGTTAATCATCAGATTTAGTGAGAATGTTGTGTTATGTTAATAAGCAAGTGTTGGTTTCATTTTATATTCATGTGGTTAGAGAAAGGCATATTTGACCTATCATCTATTAAACTCGTTTTTTTAGGTTGAGATGACATTCAATATGCATTTCATTGGTACTAATTATACACTCCGTTTCAACAGTAATTAATTTCTTCATTCTTCTCTTCTTTGGAGCAATTCGCGTTCAACACCAACGCAGGTGTCTTCTCTTAGCTCTTAAGCGAAATGATAAATTCCTACTTCCCGTTCAAAAGGATCATATATATCACTTTCAAAATATTGTGTTAGAAAATAGTGTATACCTAAATTTAAATGCTAAAATTATAAAATAATAATTTTCAAATCTGAACTATTTTTATTTTGAATAAATTAATTATTATTTTTGTAATATTCAAATTATATCTGAAATTGTAAAATTATAATTATTTTTATAGTACTCTAAAAAATAGTTTTGAACATATTAATATCTGAATTAACTTTCTAAAATCGAATAATTCCAAAATAGATTTATAAAATCCAACTTATTAAATTTAAAATATTTATTAAAAAAGTAGAGGAGGGTTGTGCTTCGTCTTCTTCCTAGCTCCTGCCCTTAATAGAATATTATGTCCATTTAAATGGAATATTCAGTTATTTTTCATTTGTTTTAAGGAATGTTTAGATTTGTTATACAATTCAAAAAGTCTTTCAATTTGTGATACATGAAATGTTTCCTTCCCATACAAAAACATATTTTAACAATTCTTCAAAAGTGATATGATAAAACACATTTTAACCAAAGAAATATTATTGTGGATGGGTTGGGGACCAAATGAGGGGAACAGGAAATGGGATAAGAGCCAAAGAAAGATAAGTAGAGACTTAAAGTTTATGGAGTGGTGTGGTCCAAAGAGCAAAGGCATTCTACTTTTGTTTTCATTTATCATCATCACATGCATGAATTATGGTTGTTGGACTTGGGGGGTATGGGCCTCCGAAAGTGACCACCAAACTTGTCATCACTGCAATGTTATGTTCATATTAAAATAGCCCTTACGAGTAATCATTACGCTACACCATACCATTAACCCGTTAAATATGGATATAAATGGAAAACTTTTGTTTTTAGTCTCAAAGTGTGTAATTGAGTCTTGGATTCGACTTTTGTTTGGCCTTATTCTTAAAGGACGCCAATTTATTTTAAGAGGAATCATAAGTGTGTCTATGTTGATTGTTTATTATCATTTTAAACTTTTATGACATTTTTTTATTTCATAAACTTTTGCATAGAGCTCGCGATTTTAGAACAAATTTACTTACAAATAAGTACCTTACTTCTTTATTTATTCTCGTTCTCTCCCAACGTATTATTTTTCAATAACTCGTTCCAATTCAATTTTGGAAGGAATGTCGTCATATACCAGACACATAACTCTATTTTTTTGAAAAAAAATGTCAAAATATCCTCACATTAGAAATAAGATATTAATAAAATTGAAAAATAAATACAAAGCGCCGTTGCCGGGGATCGAACCCGGGTCA
>JAYMSV010000715.1:0-15417 GCA_036897745.1 Erodium moschatum | reverse complement strand
TCCATGCTTTGTTGAGCTCTCATATCCATGGCTGAACTCCCTAAAAAGCAAGATCAAGCGGCGGCGAAGGAGAACCAAAGCCGCCGCCTAATCTTTTCTATCTCTAGAGTCTTCCTATTTAATCAATATGACTATTGGAACATAAATATGAAATTCAAAGATCAGAAAAACAATCACCCGATTTTGGGTTTAAATTGACTAACAATTAGAATGCTAAAATCAACCGCAACAAAACAATTAAACCACAATTTCCATCTACAATATATATATGATATAATACATAGTTAATGAGGTGACTTTTATTTTGGTATACCACAGTAATATGCATGCACCGAACAGCCACAAGAATCCAAATTTATCCCTAAGAGCTTCACTTATTAGACCAACTTTAGGAAGTCAATTGTAGCTGACTTTTGTGATAATGTGTTCACACTAACATTTGATTAATAATTTTAATTTCATACGTGCATGCAAGTGTGGTGTTGCATCACATCGGACTTTTCAGAAAACTCTTTCCCGCTATAATTTATTCGGATTCATATCATATAGTTTCGAACGAAATAATAATGTACTGAGACCATGTTCTTAAAAGTATAGGTTGAAAGAATGGTAGGTCCAATATGCATGCGCTTTGGTCAAAGTGAGAATTTTTGGCCAAAAGGGACATATTTATTTTTGTTTATGAAATAAATAAGAGCTTTTTGATACTTTAGAGAGACCCATTTTGGACCTTGAGCAATATAAAAAAAATGGAAAATGAAGATGCTTCGTAGGACTTCCACCACCAGATTGTTGTTTCTTTCTAACGGTGACACGTACAAAAGTCAAAGTGTCACAGTCCCAAATTTTAGCTGACCTTGCTTGCTAAGCCCAACATTGACAATTGCTATTTCTTTGTCAACGATGGTGTCACCATGTATCTGCCTCTTAAATCTGATGAAAATGAGCTCAATGGCATTGACCAATGTTAGCAAGTCTATGGATTTTACACTTAATTGTTAGGATTTAGATCCGAGTGATAACATACCATTTGTTTAAAAAAGCATTATAAATACTTGTATCGGTTACACTCGGACAACAAAAAATAATTCATAATAATTGCATCAAAAAATACAGTTAATTTTACGAATATACAGCGGAACGAAGATGTTTAAATAGTGAACAAAAAGACTTTGAATCTTTAACAGGCGTCTCTGTCACTAAGAAAAAGATAGAAGACAAAAGTAAAATATAATGATTAGCATTAGACGAGCTTGTTAGGATGCCGTTCATTTGAAGCACGACCAAGAGTGGAGATTTCTCCACCTGTACAATCTTGTTGATCCGGTTAGGGCGGTTCACTAGGGAGATCAAATTCACGATTTGGTACAGCCTGCTCACTCCGATTCCAAATTTTTTGTACTCGATACTATCTTGGTAAATTACGACGATAACGCATGCAGATCGCCCCAATAGAGTCAAATGGATCGAATGAGCTAGACTTCGGATATAATTTGACCACTCATAAAAGTAACTATACAAGTTCCATTTTGTCAATCTCATTAATTTATTAAACATGAGTTTATGTCAACTTTTAAAGTAGAACCATTATTTTTAAAATGTAAATATATTTCAATCAAGAAGAAAATGACAGTCACTATCTCCAACTTAACTTGCACTCCAAGTTTTTTGCGGTAAAGCCTTAGTGAACCCTTAATTGCAAAATCAACTACTTGATAATGACATCAACTTGTTTCATTGGTAGATATGTTTGTTCCATCATACCAAAAAAAAATAAAATTGATCATCAAGTTCAGATCTATAAGTTGAATTACCTACTCCATATTCTTTTATTTTATTCGTTAAAAAAGTTCTAAAAAAAACTAAAAAAACTAGGGGCATTTTGGTCAAGTTCACGGATTGAACTTGATACCGGGGGCAGAGAGGAGGAGGGGCAAACAAGTTAAATTAATTTGGGCCAGCGAGAAAGAACAATGAAGCCTTCGTGATTATAACGAAGCCGAAGACCATTCCTTACTTCATTCCTCGCTTGTCTTCTTCTCAGGGTCTTTTCACACTCTTAAGCCATCCATTTACATTGAGAAAATTTCTCTACAAATAGCAGGAAACAAGCTTTCTATTTCTGGCTGCTTCACCTTCTTCTTCTTCTTCTTCTTCTTCTCAATTTGCAAGCACTCCATCACCCATATAGCTCTGTCCTCGAAGAACCCAGATGGGCAATTGCTTAGATTCTTCAGCTAAAGTGGATATCACCCATACCCATTCCGGTAATTCACTCGATACTCGTCTTATGATGTTTCAATTGAATAGCCTTAATTCGACTCGTAGATGATAATAACGATGCTGTTCGTTGTGTGTCGATTGATTTTCTTCCTTTTTAGTTCTGGATCTGTGTTGTTAGTGTAAGGGCCTCCTGGGTTTCGCTTGTTTTGTGTGCTCTTGTTTTTTTTTTTCTGGTTTTAATTTCTGGAAGCAATGTCTTTGTCTGCTAGATTGCTGTTTGGGGATATGAGGTGTTTTATTTTCCCTCGGAAACTAATTTGGTGGGTCTTGATCCTATCTGTTCTTGGTGTAGTGGGTTATTAGAATTTTTTGGTATTTATTGCGCGTTTATGAGTTTCAAATGGACTGAAGATATATACTTGATTCACTGAGTTTGCAAAGTAGTTTTTTTCTGTTTTCTGCAATTAGATCTATTTGCTCTTTGCCTAAAGCATCCACTTTTAGTTGGTTTTGCTGTAGCTCTGTTGCATATGAATCACAAGTGAAACTCTATGGGAGTAAGCTCTCGATAGGTAAGTCATTCATGTGGCAAATTAGGGAGGTCCTTGTTTTTATCCTGCCACAAAAAGAAAAAAGAAGAAGCTGTTTTTATGCGATAGGTGTTATGGGTTAATAGACTATGATCATCTGTGGTGGATAGAGGGATCTTCACACCACCCTTATATTGACATGCTTAAATGCACTCCATTATGAGTTGTGTTCAGAAATAAGTCATTGGAGTGTTAGTACCTAATGAGGAAGGTTTAATGGAGGGTAGTAAGTATTGGATCGGATTGCTTTTAGCTGTATATACACAAGGAAGTTTTCACATTTTGTTCTATGTAATTATCATGACATTTCCCTTTCCTCTTTCCAACATTGGCAGTGTCAAAAAATTCCAGCAAAACGGCCCCGTCTTCAGTTCCTTCCAGCCTGACGATTCCATCTTACACTGATAAGAGTAATGCTTCAAGTCTTCCGACACCGAGATCTGAAGGTGACATATTGTCATCTCCAAATCTGAAAGCCTTCTCATTCAATGAGCTAAAGAACGCCACCAGAAATTTCCGTCCAGACAGTCTTCTTGGTGAAGGAGGATTCGGTTGTGTTTACAAAGGATGGATTGATGAAAACACGTTTGCTGCTGCAAAACCTGGGTCAGGAATGGTTGTTGCTGTAAAGAAGCTTAGACCAGAAGGTTTCCAAGGCCACAAGGAATGGTTGGTAGGTTTCATCTTCTTCTTCTTCTTTATGATTTCTCTGTTTCGTTTGTGGCCTTTTGTGGTCCATACACTGATAGTAAATTGGTTGCAGACAGAAGTTAATTACCTTGGCCAACTTCATCACCCAAATCTGGTTAAACTAATTGGGTACAGCTCTGATGGTGAGAACCGGCTTTTGGTGTATGAATTTATGCCCAAAGGCAGCTTAGAGAATCATCTATTTAGAAGTGAGTAATTCATTCCTCCTTTTACCCCTTGGGGATGGGTTTAAGAGCACTTGTTAATCTTTGGCACTTGAATTTTATTGCAGGAGGGTTGCAACCACTTTCTTGGGCACTGAGGATTAAAGTGGCCATTGGGGCTGCTAGAGGACTCTCTTTCCTTCACGATGCTGAAGAACAAGTTATATATCGTGATTTCAAGGCTGCTAATATTCTGCTAGATGCGGTAAAGTAAAGAGGGTTGCTGTGTTTTGTTACTTAAGCTGTAATTATTGTAGTTAATGATCCGGTTTACTATAATACTTCCACTGATTGTGCATCAATGGTGTAGGAATTCAATGCAAAACTCTCTGACTTTGGTTTGGCCAAGGCAGGCCCTACTGGTGATAGGACCCATGTTTCAACTCAAGTGATGGGTACTCAAGGTTATGCAGCACCTGAGTATGTTGCTACAGGTTTGTTGAGTGATCCGGTTACCTATTTGAATGTTTACTCTTGCTCCATGAATTGTGCCTATTGAAGTTTGAACTCGAGAGATATACATGTTATGTGAAACCCAAATGTGATTGTTTGAATTGGCTATTTTACTTCTCTCATCCTCTACACTTCATCAGTATAAGAAAGGTGACATATTTATACTCCCATAGTCCCATATATAACTGACTAGTCCAACTTACAAATTTGGGTTTATTACACAAAGCTGAACCTAAGTTTAGTCTATTTTCATCTAGCTATACTTAAGTTCCAAAAATGACGAAATGACCTCGACCCTAATCTCAAAGACTTCATAACTACCCAAAACATTTTGTTTAGATGTAAGACGACTCCTTCAAAGATAAAAACTATTATAAAAACTAAAAAATAACATTTTTTTTTAGATCATGGTCGAGCATTTTTGTCATTTTTGGCAGAAAAAAGAGCTGTGTGATATTTCCGTGTAAATTTAGATGTAGCTAAGGGTAATGAACCCTCTAAATTTCTTCACATATTATGATATTAGATTATTATTGGTGCATATTAGGAAAAAGCTTTAAATTTTTGGCTTCCTTTCTTGATATGCAATACATTGATTCACAATGCAGTGTATGCAACATAGCTCTAAAGTTGCATGGTTTCATGTTCTGAACAGGTCGGTTGACTTCAAAAAGTGATGTATACAGCTTTGGGGTTGTGCTACTAGAGTTATTATCAGGGAGGCGAGTGGTTGATAAATCTAAAGTTGGTGTGGAGCAGAACCTGGTGGACTGGGCCAAACCATATTTGGGTGACAAGAGAAAATTGTTCAGGATCATGGACACCAAGCTGGAAGGTCAGTACCCTCAGAAAGGAGCCTTAACAGCAGCAACTCTTGCTTTACGATGCCTGAACTGTGAAGCCAAAGCAAGGCCTCGGATGTCTGAGATTTTGGTAGAACTGGAACAACTTGAATCTCCCAAGAACGGGTTGAAATACTCTCAGTCAGAGCAGAAGACTGGTTCAGCTACTGTCAGGAAGGGCCCCTTGAGACATCGGTCTCCAAACGTAGCACCTCCTGCATCCCCGTTGCCATTGCACCGGCAATCTCCTCGCCTACGTAGATGATCAGAAATAATTCATTTGTTGTGTAAGTAAATTTGTGTTATATGTCACAGCTTGTTGTATGTATAGAGAGTTTGGGCATGTAACGTAGCTTTGAAGGAATTTTGTATCGTACCGGGACTCGGAAGAACTTATCTTATACCATTATCTATACATCATTCTCAACTAACTACACTCAAGTTTAAAAGGTTTGACAACCTCAGGGTTTTTTTAGTCTCAATTACTCCAATTCTGTCAAAATTTTGGTTGCGAAATGATAAAAATACCCTCTTTTTTTATAACACGAGCCATGGGGGTACTTTTGTGACTCCTAGAATTTTACGGAATTAGGGTGAAATGAGACTAAGAAAACCTAGAGATAATCAGGAACTTTTCAAACTCATGGATGGGAAAGATGCGTAGCGAATGAGATCTTCTCTTCTTTCTATATGGCATGAGAAAGTAGAAACCATACTGCATGAAGTCATGTAAAAGAAATCAAATACTTTCCTGCTCTAACAGTCATATATGCATCTTTCTTAAAACTTTAATCAAGTAACAGAGGATATCAAGAGGATATAGACTGCAGTTCAAATTCACTAAGATTTAAAGAAGTTGCATGTATACTTAAACACGCTAGAACGTAAATAAAACAAGTTAAATAATTCACTTAGCAGAAATAAGGATCCCATCCCAATCAAAAACTAGCACCAATGTAATCCAGATGAGCTCAGACTACTAAACAGTAAACTAAATATACACAAGGGATCCAGCAAGAAAATGTGCCAAGATAGAAATAGATCAGGCATTCAAAAGCCATATGAAAAATCTCAGGTCCAGGAGTTCTTAATGCCACCATCTCTGGAAGAAGTGAGAGATCTGTCACTCCTGACCACTCCCTTACCACTGCCTTGGATCAATCTTTGTGCTCTCGGTGATGGTGTACTGAACTTTCCATTCGAAGATGGCAAGGAAAGCCTCCTGGTTGTGCCGTTCTTCTCAACCCCCTCTAGAGAGAAACGTGGGGACCCTTGACCTCTCAGTCTTGCCTTTGCAGATTCAGTTGGTGCCATGTAACTGGGCAATTTTGGTGTGCTATGCAATCCGTTCTCCTGAGGATCAATATTTCCAGGTAGAGATGCTCTTCTTTGGCTATTTTTCAGATTTAGCTCCTTATCTGATTCTTGGATGATTTCAGTTTTACCATTTTCCTCCACATGCTGCTCATCAACCACAGCCTGGTCATGTAACTCATCAACCAAACCATCTGCTGCTGGGAGGTTCAGGCTTGTTTCAAGATCAGGCTGTTCTGATGTCACTACCAGATCTTTCATAATCTCAGCAGAATCAATGGTGCCAGTCCCATGCTCAATGACATCAGGGGCTGGAGAACTTATTGTCTTCCCTGAATTGGGCTTTGTTTTCTCATCATCAACCTCTGACTTCTTAGAGGCGTCCTTTGTGGAATCAGAGGATTTTCTTAAATTACGTTTAACCTTGTCCTTCTCAGCTGAAGGGTGTTCCCGAACTGGATTTGTGGCATGACTTGAAACCTTCTTCACAATACTACGTTTGCGCTTTTCAGAATCAGATGCAGAACGAGTCATCCCATTTTCAACACTTGCAGCGGATGGTTTTCGAATGTTTCGTTTTGGCCTGCTCTGCTCAGTTTCTTTTGTTCTCAACCCACTGCCACTGCGCTTTGTCTGGGACTTTGGATCTTGATTCTTCTTTGGTTGAGGGCGGAGTTCCCAGAAGGGTGACTTTGTCCATCTTTCAAGCCACTCACCAGCAGAGTTTGCTTCCCCAGGACCATACTGGTGGTGTAGAGGCATTACAGTCGGTGATGTAGCCAGAAGCTGCAATTAATGAAAATCTGTGATGTTATGTCATACTCTTTGATTATAAAATTCAAGCAACAAAAAATATATGCACATTTCACTGTCTAATTAAGAAAAATAGTTTCCAAAACTGTGCTTGGGTGCAATACAAGCAACTAGTTGATACATAAACAGCAAACATCACACTTTAAAAACCCATTGCTGGGAAAGACGGGACCAACTACCTGAACTTCTTTGGTTCTATACACCAATAGTTGTTGATCAAAGCATTACCAGATCAAACACTTCTTTTATTCTTAAGTGTAATGAGAGATAAGGATTAAATAGCATATAAACCGTTGAAAACAACTCTGAACTCCAATCTTCAAATAGAAAAATTTGGCGGTTTCTTTCACTAACATAGCTGATCTGGTAATCCTTATAGAAGTGGCTCATCTAAAGGAATAGATATTTCCATCAACAACATAGTAACATACAAACACTTACCTTCTGAATGTAAGCATTTTTTCTCAACCTTTTTGCCCGAGTTGATAAACTTAATCCAGAAGAATTAGTATAATTAGCATCCTGAAAAACAAAAAAAAGTAATAAATAAATGCAACAAGAAAAGTTCGGGAAATGAAAACCTGTTACAAAATGCTATGTCATGTATGCACAACAGTCTAAAGCTAAACATCCAAAGACTTGAATATTTTACTCTTACTCATCTGCACAAAATTTCAAATCTTACACACAATAGATCATGTCAAAGTGAACGAATAAATATCAAGAGACTACCTTGCTGTTACGTAGTCATGTTCACTAAGTAAATTAAATCAAAACTATGAAGCAATTTGCTCCAATGTAATGAACTAAATGAAATTAGGAACCATACCAGCAGCTTTCCTTGACTGTATATCTTAAGTGCTTCAATCCCAAAATCTGAACGTCTAACCTTTTGACCACGAACCAATGCCTGTAACTTAACAATTCCCCATACACAAGAGAATGTAGCAACTGCTTGTCTTCTAGCCAAATGCCCACGTATAAGTGCCTGCAGTTTGATGATGCCCTTGAGGGTTCGGAATGCCCGACGAGCCTTCAGAAATATCATGTTAGCATCGGAAAAGTAACACTTACAAAAACTATAGAAGTTCTATAAATTTCCAAATATAAATAATGTTTTGGAAAGATGAATCAAGGTAAAAAAAAGGTGGCAAAAATATAAATTCCACTACATTTCATAGTCAACCAAAGCAGGAGCCTCTGAAGAAGGAATTACCAGATATCCTCTAAAAGCAGCCTGTGCTAATGTAGCAGCTTGTTCATGCCTGGTTTTCTGAGAATCATCAGGTGTAGCCAAATTTGTAGCTGTTTGTGCATGGCAATTTTCCTTAGCAGAACAAAGAGGAACCGCAGGAGTTTGTGACGGGACAGTTATTTCCTTTTCTGAATCACTCTCATTTCTTGAATTAATATGAGGAACTGGTGGCAAAAATAGTGGACTTTCTGTAGGCAACTCAGGCAATGGTTCATTAATAGAAACCAATGCCTCCCCTTTATCTGCAGGTTTCTGCAAGAGATAACCAGAGTGTAAACAGATAAAGGTTGTGCAAATTAAAAATATAGGTCTTATTACAGGCATATTTTTCGAATTGCAAGATTAAAATAAATGTATGAAGAAAGTTCAAAACAAATCATATCATATGATAAACAGATCTTTGCCAAATATGGAAAAAGTTGTTTCCAAAGGTTTGATCCACCAGTATATAATGGTTAGCTCCACAACAGTACAGAAAATAAGGAGTCTATCCAAACTCCAAAGTCATGCCTTGTACTTCCATATCTATTATCTTAAAAAGCCACAGCAACTTAACATCTAATTGGTCCCACAAAATATGTCTAGGACTTCCACTAATTAGTTATCCCTACATCCATCAGAACGAATGTCCAGCAACCTTATTCACCAAATACACCATCAAGATATACAATCACATGACACTAAATGCTCTTAACAATTTCTGCATGCCCAGAGAACCAAAATACCAAATAATGAGATACTAACAAAGGATTACTTAAATCATTCATTAAATACATCTTACCAAAATCTCCCTTTTCTTCAAGGAGCTAGATTTTGACGATTTCTTCCCTAGTAGATTCTTGATCCATTTTCCAGGGGTTTTTCCCATTGCAGCAACCAAATAATCAAAAGCCTCAGAAACGACTTACAGAGATCTGCATTGTCATTAATCAATCACCCTTACAAGCACATAAGCACCATAAAAATTTGAAATTAACACTGTTAGTATCTCTATAGTAACACAGTCTGTAGCTCAACTTCAGCTGCATACACCATAATAAAGACACACAGAAAAGGACAACATCCGAGCACAGGACTATGATACTGTTTGAGATAGCAGTCTGGAGTCTAATCAAATGGAACAAATATATCAAATAAACCTCTAAAAATCCATATGCAACGCTCGGTCAGTCATTTTCACACAGGAGAGAAGCTACTACAGAAAAATACAACACAAAGTCACAGACCCAGTGCAAGATAACACAAACCCAGAGCAGAAAACAACCCAAACAGCTAAACAACAACACTAACCAGAGATCTGCTCTGTGCAAAAGCCAAACAGCTCATAAATACCCACGGGACAAGCAAGTATAGGTAAAAACAGAACAGCTGAAATTCGAAGAAACCAGAAAGGATCGGGGCATTACCTCAGAACCAAACTATTCTGGAAACGAAAACCCTAAATCTGCAGCTCTTGAACCAAAAACAGAAACACAACACGAAACCGTGAGTTCTGGGAGATCTAAAAGAACATTACAAAAAGAAAATAAAATAGAAACAAGAGAAGAAACACAGAGCTGAAACAGAAATGGAGGAGGAGAGATTGATTACAATGCATGAAGAAGAAGATGGAGAAGCAACGAGTCACGAGCATTCCGGCGATTTTTTCTCTCTGCTACTAAGTCAGGACACACTCACTGTTTGAAATGGAGACACAGCACGCACCGCACCGCACAGTACCTGCAAAATCAATGATAAAAAAGAGGACGCTCCAGCGGAACGGCGTCGTTTACTGATTCCCCGCATTAAATTACTATTCTATCACTATGACCAACGTGGAATTGAGGGGCAGTACGGTAGTTTCATCGACTAGTGTGGCTAATTAAAAAGGATTATCAATAAATAAAGTAATTAATGAATAAAGAAGCTACTATTGTTGCCGTTGGGCGTAGATAAGGAAAGTGAAGGCTATAGGTTTTTCATTTTTGTAGTGGTTGGTTGGTTTGTCAAATACTTAACAGCTACAAGTCGTTGTTAGGAGCAGTAATTAAATTGATTATAAGCCATAATTGCTGTTTGGTGAACTGGTTTTAATAAATGGCTTACCAAAAGCTGTTTTTTGTTTATAATTAAGCCACGCACAACATAAGATGTTGATTACGATAGTTGTCAAATGTTTGATGGGCCTCTAATGATGGGCCCTGAAGCCCAGAGATATGATTATGTCAAGTCTTCCGAGATACAAAAGGGCCCACAATATTGGTTGAATTCCCTACATTTTTTTAAATCATATCAATCTGTCTTTCTTTTTTTTTCAAATAATCATATCAATCTTTTGGCTCAAAATCTGATTTATTTCACGTGCCACATTTAATTGTGGCCTATATAAAAATACAAATGGTATATCAACTAGATAAACATTTAAGACCATCACTTATTAAGTTACCCTTTTAATTGAATCAATCTAGTATCCAATAATTTAATATAATTGTAGACGCAGCACATTAAAGAAGCTAAATATGATTCATAATATATAAGAGAAAATGCAATAAAAAGATGAGCAGCTTCCAGTTCAGCTGTTTAAATTTTTATGTTGGTTCAAACATTCATTGAACTTTAGGTTCCAAGACACTCAAGAAGTAGGTCATGAATCAGCAATCGACTGTTCCAATCAATCTCCCCACTCTTGAATTGTATTCATGGTTGCTTCATTTCATTAATCGGCAGTCCAACTTTGCTCAACAATCTCGCGCACTCTCCTGTTGTATTCACGTTTGTTTTCGCTAAACATCCGCGCAGCTTCAGAATTTGCCGGAGAGTTCGGGTTTGGATCGCAGAGTAGGGACTGCAATCGAGAATAAAAATGAAATCTTAAATAATCACTGATGTGACCTTCGCAATCTTATGTGTAAACATTTTGGAAAAAAAAAACTATTATTTGCACACACATAAGACGGAACAGTATGAGTTCTATTGACATTAAATCCATAAAGATGAAATATATTCAACACCATAAGCAGTTTCATGTGCAACTCAATAAGGTGGTTTAATATATTTAGCTAAAGCGTACCAATACCTGATGTTCAAATGGTATATATGCAAAAAAAAAAACATGTAAAGTGGGAACGATGAAGTCCCAGTAAGAATGGCTGATATATAATGTGATGAAGTGGAGAGTCAAATCCAGTTGTCAAAGAAAACCAGCCCAATCATAAACACAAATTGGTGGGATAAGAAAAAAAAAACTCATAGGATATGGAATCAAAACTAAAGACACCATGTATCGAAAGGTCAAACATTCAGCATTCATCAGATGATCTAATGGACATGTGATTAAGAGAAGACAATAAACTGCAGCATGCAAAAAAAAATCATCTAAGCAATTACTAGAATAAAGATCGAGAAAGATTACATAGTAGTAATTCTTTTGAATTTAACTAGAAGTGAAAAGTGAAGGAAAAGAATTAGATGGGTTTCTAACAGACAAAGACCTCCACACAAGATTTGAAGATAACTGTCTATAAGTTACAAACCATGCTCAAGACAAACCATTCGTAAAGAATATATCTTTAGTATAACTTTTGATATCACTTCCCCAAGCCACTAATAAAGTAATTTGGAAATACCTGGATAGAGGTGAGTATAGCTGCAACATCATATATAGGGCTCCACTGATTTTGTAGAATGTCCAAGCATATGCTTCCATCAGCATAGACTGAATACAAACAAAGGCGAGAAAGGAACTAAGACTCGTGAACAGCCAATTTAATATGAGAGCCAGCTTCCCGCAAGATTGCTATATTTGTAAAAGAAAAGAAAAACATAATGACACTAGCAGAGAATCCAAAGTATTTTTCCTTTTTGCACAAAAGAGGAGTGGATTATGCATGGCTGGAAATATACATATAATTCCTCATAAGGATTACATGAACACAAAAATGTAGCAATTTTAACAACTGGTTATCTCCCAAAAGCTAAAATTCCCTTT
Source organism: Erodium moschatum (assembly GCA_036897745.1). Taxonomy (NCBI): domain Eukaryota; kingdom Viridiplantae; phylum Streptophyta; class Magnoliopsida; order Geraniales; family Geraniaceae; genus Erodium; species Erodium moschatum. Next base: position 3,046 of record JAYMSV010000715.1, on the reverse strand, counting down.
GAGGTTGTACTAAGAGTAGAACAGTAAGGTGGGAAAAAAAACTTAGTCATTACATAAGTTGCTATACTGCCACTTAACTTATTACATACAAGGGGGCAAAGTAGAATAGTAAGCTAGAAAAAATTATTAAATTCCAAAACTAGGAAAACATTAAAAACAGGCCACGTAGAAAAAGGAAACACATAAACTTACTATTTGGATGAAACATTCGAGACACGAAACGCACTGTCGGTGGCTTGTTTGGGTAATCCTCGGTAAACTGAAGTGTCAGTTTGAACGTACCTGTAGGGCTCAAAATATAGGAGGCGAGAGTTTTAAGAAGAGGAAAAAAACAAGAATTGACCAATACAATAATAAGCAGCCCCATAGTGATTAACAATATCTCCACAAGAAAACCGAAGTGTTGTTAGCAGAAAATGCACAATTTTGGCAATGGTCTCATGTGAAACCCTTTTAAGAGTCAGAAACTAAAATCACCCGTACAACACAATTAGCACTTCAATATAACATGCATAAAAGTGTTGCCAAACTCTTCATTGCTAGTTTTTATCAAAAAGGTTTATGAGGTAACAGTCTAGTCTAAAATTGAACATCTTTGATATTTGAAAATGTAACTAAATTTTCACCTTTAATTCATAGGTTTTAATTGTTAATTGATTAAATTAGTGTTTAACAAATAGCGTGGCTTAATCACATATACATTAAATGCTTCCATTGAATTGCTCTTAAATGAGACGTTTTATAGAGGTGAATAGATTACAGTGGATGACAACCTTGAATTACTTAAAGAGTCATTTGTCAGAGGAGAATAAACATCAATTTTATCCCTCTTCTTCTTTTGAGAGCAGTTCGTAATATAACCTATTAATGTTCGTAGCATAGACAAACAAACAAAGTTCAAATTACGCATAATTGACCTAGGATTAGTAACATGGACGTATTTAATTCATTGCTAAGTTTTGGTATTTTCAGGACCTGCAATTTACCATTCATAACATTAATTTTCTAGTCATATTTTTTATCAACAAACCTCTTAACCAATCATAAAATATCGTCTTAATCCTTGAGGATTAAAGATTTCATAGGTCCAACTTGTTAGTCAATTCAGTTCCCGTGGGATTAACATTCTCACTTTATTACTTGTGTTAACGTGTGCAGTTGCGTGCAAACTTCACTGAATGCAATTTGGAAACAACACTAGCATTCTCGGAAATATCGTAATTAAGAACCTATTCCTAGACATATTAATCTTATACTCCAAGGGGAAACTACACACAACAAGAGAGAAGCACGTGGAAGTCAGCATATACTCATGCAATGCTTTAAAAGGTAAAAGAGATTGGTTTCAATGTATACACAAGCAATAATTAAAAAGGTAAAAGAGCTGGATGAAACCGGATTGCATAAACATGTGAATTCCTCAAGTCAAGTTAGATATAAGAAATAACTCTACCTCCATCCCATGGGGTGTCATCAGGCCTGCAATTGACCAACAAATTGCGTAAGTATAAGATCCACATCTGTCATGTGTAGAAAGATTAAGATGAAATCTAAATAGAAACAGTGTGATTGTGAAATGGCCAAATCTACATATATCCTAAAAAAAACAAGGCACCCATAAACAGGAGACTTTCTTTCCTTTAAAACTTACCCAAATATAACTGCATTCCAAAGCATAATATTGTTATCTTGAGGAGCACCACTAATGCCTGCTGGAGGATCTTGTTGCAGCCTCTTAAAGTCTCTCATGAGTCTCTTCCTCGAAGGAGTCGACATTCTCACCGCCTAAGATTCAACCCAAGAAACACTAGTTAGTTAGTGAGCATCATATGAATGTTCTGGAGCATAAACAAATAGAGTCTAAGTAATCAATTATCAAAATAGCATTAATACAAGATTTCCGTGATCATTTATCAAAGACACAGATCATAAAAAATGAACTTTCTCCAAAGTAAAAGTTGAAAATTCTATCATTAAAAGATCATAAACTGAGCTTTACATTGAGCATTCAAACCCGAGTGTAAGATGTGGATACTGGGTTCCATAAGGCAGCAGGGAGCAAAAACAATCCCAACGAAACTAACACAAAATAAAAATAAAGTCCATATCCAATCAAATGAACAAAATTTAAGCCTTCAGCCAAATTTGTGCAGGTTTAAGCCCTAAATAGTCAGATCAAAAAGAACAAACAGCCAAACCCAAAAGACCGATCATGTTAATTACCATAAACATCCATACTGTAAGCTCGATCAACCGAAAACCAACAATTTCTGAGAATTTAATACTAAGTTCAGCCCAGTTAAAATCAGTAGTTATTACTGTCATATACACAAACACAGATAAAGCCCTAGAATCATAACCAAACATCCAAAATTCAGACACAGCAGCTGAATATGAATCCATCTAGCTCATGAAATTATTACCAGAGATTAAAATACAGAACATGAAACAAGAAATCAAACCACAAAAGCAAAAAGAAAAACGAAAATCCAAAAACGCGAAAGAGCGTAAGGAGAGGTTCTCACGCGTGAGAGAGAGGCAAATTTTGAGTGGCTGAAGTTGCTCCCCGCAACCAGAAGAAGGATTTCGGAAGATTTTCTCGGGAAACAAACAGGGCAGGAGGGAGAGGAAGAAATAAATATCGCAATAAGATTCTCGACCGGTGATGGATTGATTGATGAATCAATTAGAGACAGAGACAGGGACAGAGAGAGAAGGTGAATAAATAAGAGAGGTTCGGGTCTTCGCAGGTCAGCGGTCCCTTGAAACTCCTTCCTTCGCTACGCTCTTTGGCTTTAGTTTTGTCTATTTAGATCCTCGGCGACAATTGCCATCTTTCTAGGGACTCTTCTGCAACACTGGCCTAAATATTAAATACCATATACTTGCGAGTTATTACTTAATTATCGTGGAATTATTTAATGTATTTGTTTCATTTAATTATAACTTCTTTTTTTGGAACGATATGAAGGCGCTGCATTAATGCAAATCGAGAATTACAATATAGGCCGAAATCCTGGGTACTAGAATATAGTACGAGCTTCCC
>JAYMSV010000714.1:0-15417 GCA_036897745.1 Erodium moschatum | reverse complement strand
CGTCTCTCTTATAGAATCCAGAAACGTTCCCGCCGTAATTATTTCTCTACCCGTGATTTTCTCCGATATTTAGTCTTGCTTATAGCTTATTCATGGATGATCTCTTGATTGAAGGTGTTGAAGGGATGTGTCAAGGATTGGAAGGCTTTCTCCAAGTGGAATCCCTCCAATGGCGGGCCCGATTACTTTCCGGTTTTGTGTTTTGGCTATGCGTTTCGTGAGCTTAGGTGTTGCTTGTTAGGTTTTGGAGTTACTATTCTGGCGCTAAAATACCTTCATACGAACAATGAAGTCACAGATTAAGAGAAAAACTGCTCTGATGCCAACCCAATAGCGTTGAGCTTTGAAAAAATCATGTTCGTATTCTGAATGATATTAGTATCTAGTTTATAAAGCATATCACAATTTTTTTTTTGATATAGTTTTTAAACTGTGAGCTTAAACTTCAAGTAGATTCAAAGGCATGAAGCAGGCACCTATTGTTATTGCTATATCTTTTGAGGTTGTTAATTAGTTTGCAATTTGTATCCCATAGAATTATGCATAAATGATTTAGCTACTCAGATATTTCTATATAAAGTTTTCATGCTTCGTTTGATTTGCTAATTTTTTTTTATGATTATTTCCTCGTGTTGATTGAAAGTTGTTATTTCGTATTGATAAATGAAATCTAGGACCGGGTAGGTTCATGTGCCGTGGAGGCAATGCTATCCAGAACTGCACCGGTCTTTTATGGCAATCTTGGAAACCATGAGAGGGTAATTACTATTATCTTGCATATATTATTCTACTGTGGAGTCTTAAGGTGCTTTTTTTATTGTATGACAGTATTCCCACATTTTGTATTTACATTTTCCTCCATAGGTTCCATTACCATTTTCTTCCTTCATCGGTTTTTGTAAGCAACATATGGAAAACACTGATGATCATGGTGTTTGTTTTGAACCTGAAAACCATGAATTATTGGAGTCCAGCATGGATCAAAGCTGCCCACCTTCTACAGATGATCGCCGACAAATCTATTTGGCACAGGTTGCAAATTCAAGGAAATATTTCTCACTTTTGTTCTATATTTACTTATTAGAACATTTTAGGGCATGTTTATTTTGTAAATGGCAGCCTTTCCGGGGGAAATAGTACATTTAGGTGTTTGTGGGATAATGATATGTTCACAACACCAAGGTGAAGTCTGACTGTTTGCACTTTAGGTGCCAATAGTGAACATTGAGGATGAAGAGAGGGTTCAATTGGGAACTTTAAGGGAAGACATCCAAATGGTATGAAAGGATCTTCCCATTTCCAGCTTTTGGCATATATGTTTATTTCTGTGGGTTCATTATTCTGATTACATTACCTTTTGATTCAGCCTGCAATTCTAGAGACAAAATCTTTGGCGTCTATTAATATGTGGATGAACAGTTCCAGGGCTAGATCAAGTACTCATTATGATCCTCACCATAACCTTCTATGCATAGTTGCCGGCTGCAAGCAAGGTTAAGTATTCTCTCCATTTTCCTCGTGGGCCTTTCTTCAAGATGTGAAAGGTTGGATATTTCTGTTAGTCCCTATGTCATATTTGCTAAGCAAAGGGAGCTGACAATGCAACTCCTATACCTCTTCCTGAGTTTAAGAAAACAAAATAATTAAGAATCATAACAAAAATGGTGCAAAACTCAAAGAATAGAATATGGAGCTGATATGCCTTCAAGGCTACCAGGTTCTAGATAATATTCCTGTTGAGTCAGTTCAGGGTTCATATCAGTAGACGGTTGAGGTCTGGTTTTGAATATTATTGAGCAATGACCACGTAGAGCTTCCAAAGCCATTGCGGGGCCAATAGTGTTGGGTAACATGGCTTGGTTCTGCAGTTGTTTCACTCCCTGGCTTATCTCTGTGACCACGTTATTATTTAGAATAGTTTGAAGTCATAAACGAGGGAAGGGGGGAAATCATTACATTTGGGAACTGGTTGAAAAAGAAGTTTTGTCGTCTGTTTATATGCTCACATCTATCAATAATACTACCGCACAATAACTAAGATGCATGATTCACTTTATATATGTTTCTGTAGACTGTTATTTGTCTCCTTTCAGAAACTTCTCTTCTGTATATCATTGTTAAATCTTATTGATGCATGAAGAACACTTTATTCCATTTTCAAAATTGTAAAGGATGAGAATAAAGATATGCTCTTCTTCATACTTTATATTCATATGATTTTAGATGACTATTCTTCACATAACTATGTCACCTTCATACTCATGTCAAATGTGACTTTCTTTTCTTTCCCTTATTAATATAAAACAATATATTTACTCTTTTTATTGTTGTTGTTGTAGCTGTCTTATGGCCACCTTCTGCAAGCTCTTCTTTATACCCTATGCCAATATATGGGGAGGCCTCAAATCATAGGTGCACTATATTCTTAATTTTATGGCTCACTTTTTTTGTTGGTACAAATATGTCTGTATCTATATACGACCTTCAAGTATTCATTCATGTTCTGTCTATAGTAATTTCCTATTCTAATTCTCTGAACAGCTCCGTCTCTTTAGAAAATCCAGAACTATCTATGTATCCAAGAGCAGAATATACAATGGAATACTCTCAGAAGGTTATTCTTCATGCAGGTGATGCACTTTTTATCCCTGAAGGCTGGTACGCTTTATACCCTCATTTATTTTATAACAATGTTGCCTATATTAGGATCCCTCCGTTTAGTATTCTAATTTCTGATTAACCTTCTCTCTTACACACACGCCCGGCCTTTTCGTCCTATGACTAGTTCTACTTGTTCATAAGTTTGTTTTTTCATGATGCCATCTTGTCTCAACCTTTTCTGTACAAATAGTCTTCATTGCCACTCATGGTAGAGAAGCTAGAAATATAGAAGTTAATTGTATATTGCCATCCAAAGTGATCTCTGTCATGGTTGTTACAGGTTCCATCAAGTAGATAGTGATGACTTGACCATTGCTGTTAATTTTTGGTGGCGTTCTGACATGATGTTCAGCATGTCAGAGCACATGGATGCATATTATATGCGCAGAATACTAAGAAGGTGCTTGCAAATCATTTTCTCATGACGTGTTTTGGCTGAGCAATTACTGGTATTGTAAGCTAACATAGTTCCGCTTCTGTTTCCTGTTTGGCTTTGCTCTTACATCAATGCTGTATTGTACCATAAAGATTGACAGACAGAGAAATGGTATGTAATACATTTACATTGTTCAGTTTTAAAATAAATGTTCAGTGACACAGGGTTCTCTTTAAGCTGTTAATGCAATAAGATTACTGTCACAGTTCCCTGTTCTCTTTTTAAATCATTTTTCCATTTGTGAGTTCAATTGTATCCCTGTGACCGTACAGGCTTTGTTTATTAGTTCCCCCAGCGGGGAAAAATCTATAACTAATATATTTTTTTCTTTTGGTCTTATAAGATGCACAACTTAACTTGTTTTATACGATGAATCCTTCAAGTCTTTTTTTCACCACATATTAGTGGCATTCACCCCACTTGCTTGAATCTTCTTCAAACTCTTGAGGGTTTCTGGTAAATGTTATAGTGAAGCATGGCTCATGTATGATATATCTCAATCACTTAACAAGTATCTTTTACCTTTCTCTTTTTTTTGACTATCCGGTAGTAAACTCTTTTCTTGTGTGATGTTAAATAAAAATATTTATAAACAAACACCTGGGGTATATTATCTCTACGATATTAGGACAGAACCAAGTGCTGCAGAAAACTAATTCTACTGGTGTTGGGAGAAGAAAGAGCCTTACATGTCAGTCATCTAGTGATGTAGAGGCAGGTAAGTTTTTTGTGGACATGCTAATCATTCATTTGATAAGATTACTTGGTCTAGTTGTACTTTCAATACTTAATAAGATAGATTAGAATCATTTTACTCTAGCAATTTATCTTTATGCCAGAGAATTTTTGTAGCAACTGACTTCAATAGTAATTTCCAGAATGTAGTGTGGGCCAGGCATGTGAGAAGGAGAACTTGAATAAAAGAAAGCTACAGTTCAAGATTACGTTGCAGGAATTGGAACCGCTAGCTCTCCAGGCCCTTCACGAACTTGTTTCTTTAGTCCATCAACGTGTTGATCCTTCTTACGAGAATGATTCTAAAATTAATGTCGAAGATGACTGCAAGAAAATTGAGTCAAAGGATTTCTTTGTCTTGGAAGATGATCCAGTTGCTATGGTTCTTTCGACTCTTCAACCATGTACACTTCAAAATGTTTTTCTTGCCATGGCGGTGAGTTCTTTTACTTCCTAAATGAAGCGTATAGGATCTTGGAACTTAAGCTTATATAAACGGTTCATTCCGTATTACTATACACCGTTATTTGAGTTAAAGTGGGAGCTTAATTTTGACAATTATACTTCTGCAAGTGACACAATAGCTAGCCTAATGTATAATAAGAAATTTTAATTTTCACATACCATTTCATGTAATATTCAGGGATTTCTTCGAAGGATCCAATTCCTTTAGCTTCAAATAACAATACATGGTTTATGCTGTCTAATATGCCAAATGGTATAAACAAAGGAAATATGGTTATCCTGGGAGTAACTTAGTAATTGCATGATTCATTTCCTTTCTTAGTATTTTAAGTTGCATGCTTTTTTTCGTTTATGTTGTCTAAAATGCTAAATGGGTATGAACAAAGGAAATACGGCTGTCGTGGGAGTAACTTAGTAATTGCATGATTTATGTCCTTTTTAGTATATGATGTTGCATTATCTTTTTAGCACAATTTCCCAAGAACTCTGGAGGCTCTAGTATTGCACTTGCTTTCACCAGTGGGGGCAGAAGTCCTTACACGAAAGTTTGATGAAATGGATCAACAGACTAATGAAGAAGATAGGTATATGTTTGTCAGATACACATTTTGTTTCTTTAAAGGAAAGGAAACATCTAGATTGGCTTTAAGCCTTTACTGAAAATTAGCCATTCATAAATCACAGGAGCAAATTCTACGAGGTTTTTTATTGCGTGTTTGACAACCAGTTTGCTGCAATGGATGCCATACTGAAAGGGAAGGAGTCTTTTTCACTCAAGGTAATGTTGCTCTCTGTCTGAACTGTCTTTAATAGAAATATGATGTTATTTCCAATATCAGCTAAAAACTTGGATATTCTGTAAGATGTGGACAAATATAATACCATCCATCATATGCAGCGGACATATATAATTCCACCCACCATATCAAGACTCTTTCCCTTTTTCTTTTGCAAGTTATGAAAATAAGGTAGTTCTTTAGTATTGGTGCCCCTTGTCAGGACCACGATACATAACTCTCTCTCTCTCTCTCTCTCTCACTCGCACATGATTAAAATCTAAAATAAACTGTTAGTTTCCATACTTAAGTTTGGAAACATCTTAGCCATCAAAAAATTGTTTTCAATTTTCACTCAAATCTTTGGTTTTCACTGGATTGTTATGCTCAGTCTGTAATGCTTACTTGCAGTGTTGCAATGCAAACTATTCGTGGCATGGCTACAATTAATTTTAAGTGCTTCTCTTTCAAAATGTTGAAAGGCCACAGCAAACATCTCCAGAGTACTTGTGGTATTTTTGTGCATACATTATACATATATCAGTAGTTTACTTGCCTAGGGATTACATACAATTCTTTTCCTTGACAGTCCATAAATCCTAATTCCTTAACCGTTCTAGATTGAAACTGTATGTGCATAGGTTGACATCGCTCTGCCCATGTATAGATCAGAACCCGAGCACATGCCAGAGTCTGAACTGATATTCAAAAGATAAAGAATGTTGTGGGGAACTGTGTTGCTTTGTTCTATGTGAATATCATCATAAACTTTTGTTTCCAATACTTATGTTGCAGGCGTTCAAGAATGTGTTGGATAAATACGTGGGAATAAACTTTAAAGGACCAAATCCATGGGTTAGATGAAATTTATAATGATACCGACTTTGATAAAGAGATTGGTCCCTCGCAAGAGCTAAGAAGTGCATATTCCTGGCACAAGCTTTTGGTTCAACTCGTACTTTTACAAGTGAGTCGCACAATTTTGCAGAGTACGAATCATTATCTTATTGGTTTATTAGACTATGCCATGCCATCAGTTCCATGTTATTTGACTTGTCACTGTAATAATATTGAATTGTTTGATATCTCAAACTATTTCTTCAGTTGAGAATAACTTGGTGCACTAAAACGGTTTCATTTCATTTACGAGTATGAAGTTCGTGTGTACTTTTCTTCGCCAATTATATGTTTTATTTCCCTTTTTTTTACTTGTCAGTGAGATAAATAAATACCAGTTTAGGAATTGGAGGAAATATATGCTTTATTACCATTTGCCGTATATCAATTTGTCAGCTCCATTACTGAGGCAACTGTTTTCTTTAATAATTTCATTTTCTGGAATAAACTTCAATTCGTCTAATTAAACACTCCTGTATGCTCACACACACATGAAGGCAATGGCACCTAAATTTGTAAAACAAACAAACTAGGTTCAATTTGTATCAGTCATCTGAAAGCTAGGTCATCCGTAAAGGTGTTCCTTCAAAACTGATGCCCAAGATCCTTGGGACTTAAAATGGTATGTTCCTCTCAAATCCTGTCACTCATGCATATCTGGTCTTCTCCAGGTTTCCTAGTCATTTTTGTTTGTCACGTTAGCTTTGCTTTACTCACAGGATTCTTTCTTTCTGCAAATTCTATGCTTCTACTGTTGCTAACATGTGAATATTAGACCGATGGAGATGTCTAATCATCTGTAAAATGAAAGGCATAATCTGTAGGGACTAAACAATGGAGGTATAGTTTGTCCAACATTTTTTTTTTATAAGATGTTTTACATTAGTGTGTACTAGGATGCAATATATGGGGATTTGCAGCAGAAGAGGGGTAAAAGAGAAAAGCAATGCAAGAGTGGGCTAATTTAATTATTAGGATTGGAAGAAAAAAGATGGAAAAAAGAAAGGGGGGTTTGTTGAGGTTAGATTCCCTGATGAAAGATGACATATGCAAGTGTTTGAAACTTTAGAGAGAGAGAGAGAGAAGCTTTTGGTTTGTTTGTTAGTGGTGAGGAAGAGGGAGATAAAGAGGAGCAGTCTTTATAGAGGCAAAATGGCATGTATTGTACCTTAAGCCTGCCATATACTTTCTGAAAGCTGGGATGGATATACTGTAACACCCAGAACACTTCATTGATCCCTATGCTCCTCTCTCTCTCTCTCTCTCACACACACACAAAGGTGAATATACTAGTATCACCCCTTTCCTCTTTCAGTTTTGACTCATACTTACATATTAGGATTGACCTGGTTGGTCCACTACCTCATTAGATTTCTAATGTTCTAGCTCTAATATGTTTGAGACTGTAAGGGGAGAAGGATAGGTTAGGGATTAAGATATGTAACATATCGTTATGAATTGCCAATAAGAAAAAATTAGACTTCATTCTTTCTTTATGATTGTATAGCTAAGATGTTATTTTAAGACAACTTTGGAAGACTTAAGATTTGAGAACTCCTTTTCCCGATGAGGATAATATTGGGTAGTTTCGCTGATGCGGCTAATGTTGAATACTTTCTTCGTGTTCGATGAGTCTATTTTAGTTGCATTTCTGTTTCCCGGGTAAGCTTTGGCCAAACAGTTTTTGGTTTTCATTCTTATTCGCTTTATGTAGTCTGATGATTATTTTTTTCTTTTCTTTTTTAAATCATATACATTCATATGGGTTGTGGACCTGTGGTTATGGTTGTTATTGTGAGCATATCCTGGATTGATTGATCATGTGTGGTTGCAGCAAAAGGCTGTTGCATAGGGACATGCACTGCACAGAATTTAAGAAAGGGTTTTGAAGAAAAGGAGTAAATAGAGACTAGAGGAATAGAGATTCAAACTTTCAGTGCTAAATAGCTTTAAATCTTTTCCAAAACCGTTGACATTTTCTTTCCCTCCCTTTCGACTCTCTTCTTTTCCTTTTTGCCCTTTAATTTTTACCCCTTTAGGTCCTCTACTACTAGTATTAGTTGCTTACTAGTTAGTACCACTCGGAGTCGGACCACCACTATCAACCTAGTCTTGACCCTTTTGCACCTCACGCTTACAAGCAAAAGTTGTCACATTTCATTCCTTGAAATTGCCTAATTTGCTTTTCCTCAATAACAAGAAAGTCTCGAGGAAAAGAATTTCTCGGAATTGAGATGTACTTCAAATTTGCGATTACTAGGAACTTGATGAGGAACTGGTTAAAAGCTTCTGCCGTGAATTTCCGAAGAAAGTCACCTCGGCTGATCTCGTTCAGGTCCTCTTGTCACTATGTACACCTACTTTACATTTTCAAGCGTACGCTTCTTGTTTGGGAATATGAAGTAAAGAAGAGAACATGAGCATTGAGTAATTGACAATGCCTTTCGGTGATCTTAGCTCGGAATCTGATCTGATGGTGGGTCTAGAAATTACGGATCTGATCCACATATACGCGTACAGATTCAGGTTGAGTCAAATATCCGTCTGTCAACACAAATCTTAACCAAGAATTAGATCCAATGGTGGGATTGGAAATTACAGATCTAAATCATTTGATCCACATATGAAATGACAGACTCATATAGCTGCGGGTCGAGTCAGATAACACCCTTAACTAACCGTGTATCACCAACAATGGCAAAAAATGATGTACTTGATTTAATAAATTTATATCTTTAAGATTCAGAATTACATCTTCATTCATCACATGTCTTAAATATGTGGAATAATTTTTTATCAATCTAACAAACTAAATGTGTCCGTATTTAGGTTTGTTCTCTTTTCTGCCAAACAGTATTTTCAACTGGAAGTACTAAAAAGTTGAAATAAGATGTGGAATGATTGAAAACATGTGAATATAACTGTGATCATTAAACTAACTAGAAAACTTGAAGATCACTTCAAAAAATAAAACTTAGATTAAAAAAAAAACAAATTCCTACGAACAAGCATAAATGGAAAAAGGATGTAATGAGAGAACAGGAGGTTGAATTTTTGCTTATTTTCACGTTTTCTTCTCCTTAATTAGTTCATATTGGGTAGGGTCATGGGGTGAGAGCAGGCGCTATATCTGTAATTCCAGTGAGGAGGTTTCTAAATACCGAATATACCCCCGTCTCCTTAACAGTCAGTCACCCCATGTGCCCGAGGAAGGAGGCTCAGCAAATCCGTAATGCACACGTCCACGGGGCTTCAAGTTCAACAGTAGGGAGCGGTCATGCTCGTACGGTTGGAACTGGACGCCACCTGTGAAGTTGAGCACATCATTCACATTCACGCTAACGTCAACACTCCCTCCATGACGATATGCATTTCCTTTCGTGCTGTGGTTCTCGTCGGTCAGACCCAGAAAGTCCCTCGTCAGCCTATGATCACTCTTTTGCCACGTGGGAATCCCGAAAAACTCCGACGAGGCGTGACTGACAACTTCTCCGGTACCAAAACACACACGACCATTGTTGTCGGAGGTTAACTGGTCAAGATCAAGAGTTGCATACACTGACTGTGGTGCGGTGGCCGAGTAGGCGCTGCTGCTTGAGGCTGGTTGGGTGGTCATGTGGAGGTTTTGGAAGGGGGAATTTACCATCAAGCCATTGTGGGGCTGTGCATGCTGGACGAACGACTGTGACATAGAGCGGTTCCGGTTCGTCAGGTGGTGGTCACGGCGAGGCTCGGGCTTGATTTGAACTGAGTTTGGGGTGGTGGTGTTAGGGTTAGGGTTTTGAGGTGGGTCCAAGGAAATGGCGGTGAGGTCGATGTGGTTTGAGAAGTCATTTTGAGGAGTGAAATTGTTGGGAAAGATATGATCAGAAGGTTGATGATTCAGTGGTTGGCAATGGTGGTAATAATTAGGTTTTGTAATGGTGGCTGAAAGTCTTGCACTTTCTTCAGCCAAAGCATCACAAAATGCTCTGTGGGTTATGAAACTACCCTTCCTGCAAAACAAACATAGCCAATTAATTAACAAAATCAACCATCAATTAATTGCAATGATGATCATATAGATTATCCACTTCCAAGCAAGCAACCTACAGCTATTGCATATATATCTTGAGCTTTCAGCCACCAAACAAACCCAAAACTCCCAAAAAAGAAGAATCTAGAGACTTTAAACAAAAAGAGCACACACATGTAAATGAGTCGTGAAGCAAAGCAATGAAGTTCAACATCGAAGAACACAAGTCTGGCTCTCATTCCTCTAAGCAAATTAAGTCACTACCCAGATATGAATCCTAATCTTAAAAAACGATACAAACCCCATGAGATGAGAGAAATTTCAATGAAAAAAAACTAGTTATAGTGGGAAAGAAATGCAGACATATATATGTGGAGAGAGAGAGACCTGGAGAAAAGGGTTCCACAGTCACATCTGTATTCTCTAGTTCCACAGGTCTTAGAATGAGCCTTCCAATCAGATTGGACAGCATAAACCTTGGAGCATTTGTGGCACTTCCACTTCTTCTCTCCATGTTTCCTACAATAGTGTTTCTTGATTCCAGTGAGGTCACCGAGGGCCCGGGAAGGGTGGTGGTGAACACAGGAGGGCTCAGGGCAGACATATGCTTTCTTTTTCATGTCCTCGGCGCTCCTCTGCTTGAGCTTCCACGGGAGGTTATGGCCTCTCCTGTGGAGCTGCAGGTTCTGGTCTCTCTGAAACCCCTTGTTGCAAAACTCACACACATATCTATTGGTGGCCAAGAGGGTCTTTGGTGATAATGCAATCACTTCAGCGTCTGGGTCTGCAAACACATTAATTTAACATCAAGAAATTATGATAAAAAGTAAGAGTCATGATACTTCACTAGTTATGTTCACATGTTTCACGTAATTAATACTAACACGTGTTATATATATATGTATACCTGGATTACCAGGGAGGCTTCTCTTCTTCTTGATCTTGTTCTGCTGGCGTTTCTGGTGAGGAGGAGGAGAAACGGAAGAGACCAGAGGATTTAAGGAAGCAAAGTCATGAACTACCTTTGTGGTACCGGCAGAAGAGACATGACTCGCAGCATCCTCTGATAGAGAGGTGGAATTGGACTTGGTATGCAACATAGTGAAGAAAACTCCAAGGAAGAAAAACAAGAAACCCCAGAAAGTATCTATCTTTAATTTGTTTGATTCTATATCCTCTCAAATATATATACATATATATATATGATGATGATGATTAATATCTAGCTCTCTTGTTATTGCGCTGTGGTTGCGGTAATTAGTAACTAAAATGCATGATTTGTAAATTGTAGAACTTTAAATCGAGCTATATATATATATCAGGTCAAGTTTCATGATTATTAAATCTTCCCTTTAAGTGTGTACCCTTATTTTTGTTGGATGTGAGTTTTTATACTTCAATGAATCAATGCAATCTTAAGGTAAGCAATAACGCAAGTAATTAAAATATATGAATATTACTAGGAAGGGTATGGCCCAGCTAGAGAATATCCCACAGCAGCAGCAAAAGCAAGAACAGTAGCAGAGAGAGAGCAATGGTGGAATTAATGGACCACAAAAACTAATCAATATCGAAGAACAGATATAGATGAAGGGAGAAACACAGAATGACATCATTCATAGGCAAAAGCAAAATCTCAATCTTCATTTTGTGAAGAGATAATGATGATCTTGATCTCATTCTCTGTGATGTGTATAAATAAATCCAATTACAAGGTCACTATCTATTTTGTTTTTAGAGATGATGAGTCCTTTTATGGACTCTTATTGCTTATTGTGTTCCTCTGACCAGTTGACCCACCCCTGTGCTGCTCCTATCTACACTGGGTGCATGAATTGATCAAACATGTGTATGACATATACATATAGGTATATTAATTATCCACCAGAAATTATATGTTTCAAGGATAACCACGTTTGATTACTCTAACTCACGGATTTCAGTTTACTATTTTAACGTACGAATATTACACCTGACTACTCTAACCTATGCACTTTGTAACAACGTTAGCTTTTTCAACTACATTTGTTATGGTTTGATGTTCTTTTTCTTGAAATGGCGAAATTACTCTCACTTAAAGCCCAGTCTGTCATTCATCTCTCTCTTTCAGTCTCTCTCATTCACATCTTTGTAAAACTACCGTGGCCGACCCTCTCCCTATTCTTCTTCGTGAGCCATGGTTGGCCGGAAAAAAATACAATAACTTAATCACATAGCTATGCTAAATTATTTATGTATTAAAGTCATTTATTGTATATTAGTCTATTTATTGTATCGATGTACCATCAAACACTCGAAATACAAGTAATATATTCCTGCCATATCATCAATTTTTTTTATAATAAAGAACTCGCCTATAATGCATATAAGTAATGTAACATAGGGGGTTAAGTTATTGTCTTGAACAACCATGGTTGAACCCTACGTACTGTATACAATTTATTTCAAACTAAGTGTAATAAAAATATTCTTGTCTTAAAATATTTTAAAGGCACTGATTTCAAATTTTCAATTATACTAACATACAAAAGAAACAAATTTCTCATACTTTCAAATACAGAATATCAGTTTCCTATATTGCTTTCATCCTATCTCTAAAATGCGAAAACTCATGCATAAGAATGTACACCTACCCATTTAAGTGGGCCTCATGGTTAAGACTTGGGAGCTACCTCTAGCAAAATGGAGGACCAGAGTTCAATCCCGTTATAAGCAGTTTTATCTTTATTTAAAAATCAAGAGTTTAGTGCCTCAAGATGACTCACTAATATCTGAACACTAGACCTCATACGGTGAAGTGCTCGTCTTGACCAACCAAGTTAGCAATGTGCAGAGCTAATAGATAATAGTTAGGAAGTCGAGCCAAATTTATAACCCACTTAATTAATTCATCAAAAACTTTTATGACCTTTTTTTGGTAAAATATATAAATAATTATTAGTTTGTTGGTGATTCTTAAACCTTTTTATCATCTTTTCCTTTGCTTGCGCTATAAAATACCCACACCCCAAACGGACCTTCACTTGAATAAAATTTAAGAGGATGAAATAGATTAAAATACTAGAAGAATGAGAGGCAAAAGCTAGCTGCAGCTTGGCCTTCAATTCATTCCTCGAACCTCATTCCTTTTTCTCTAAAGAGAATTGGAAAAAACAAAAAACAAAAAGGAACCAACTAATAAAACCCCACAACATGCATATACTTATCATTGTCATATAATTATATTCATTGACTGTCTCAGACTCTCAATAAAGCTTCTGCTATTCTGTGTAACTTTTTATCATGGCCATAGGTTTACTGATCAATCAGTACATTATTTTCAATTCACATTTGTCATTAGCTAATTTGGTCTCCTATTTGCAAGAATTAGTCTTAATCTTTAGATCTTGTGCTTTCTTGGGCTCATAAATTCAATATCTCAAAGTAACAATTCAATCATTGGAGCTATATATCTCTAAATTCAAGGTTACATTTTTTTATATTAAATTTCGACCTTTTTGTTCAGGAAGTACTCACCTATTATCCACTACCTAATATACCCTCTTTTCCCTATCATCATCTTATTACATTGCACAACATTATGGGTATTGAAAGTGTATGCTCAAGCATACCCCACCAAAGGGATTTGGAATGTCTCTTGCTCTCTTTTTTCTGACTTTTTTTTCATTCTAAACCCAATTCTAAAGCAAGATACCAAGTCGAATTATTCAATTTTTTCTCCTCAATCATTCATCAAACTCAACTATAAATATAATTGACTTCAAAAATGTCAATATAATGTTGCCTAGAACTGTCATAGCAACCTTATTTTAAGGCTGCATGTACATACTATAGTTCAGCTTGCCCATGTGATATATAGGACCCATATGGGCATGCAAAAGACCTTTGGTTTACGCATATATGCATGCTCATCTCATATTATGCCTTGATAAATATGCATCATTACTTGGGAATCCAATGCGTGTTCTTTTTTATCTTAATTCTTTTGAATCAATTGGGCTTTTTTAGTACTGAGATTCATGTTGCTTTTCTTTCGGGATAAGATCATATTTATGCTCCATTGATTCACCTTTAAGCTAAAATAAAGTTACTACCAGAATATTTTGCTACAGCTGCAATTATATCCAGGTTGATATGCTTGGTTTCTCAGCGCACTTTTATCAAGTATATCAATTACCAAAATAATTAATGGAATTGTTAACAGAAAGACACATAGAGACATGTATGTAGTTAAGTTACGTATTAAAGATCACTCATTCCTTGGTTGGATTAGAGAAGCCTTTCTTAATTAAAAAAAAAACTATGAATGATTTTCTACGATGATTTAGCCATAAACAAATAAATATTCCTTACTCCACCCATCAAAGATATGCTAGTAAGAGGCAGAGGGAATGTATTTTGGTGAGGTCAAAAGAGGCTGGCAAGGGATGAACCAGGCCATATGATGATGATTGGTCATTTAAAAAAAAATAAACATGTCACAAGAAAGAGAAATAATTGAAGACAAGACAGCATAGTCTGTTCATCATGTTTAATTAGTTGTGCATAAAACCATAAAGTTAAATGATTAACATACCTGGGTTCTATCAAAATATTAAGGAACTCATAAAAGGTCCTCTTGTTCCTGATTTGTCTTCATGTACTGTTTTTTTTTGTAGGTTTCTTCCTTATGAAAGTTAGCGTCCAAAATGGCACCTGGCAAAATAATCAAACCAGTTTGCACTGAAAAGTTCCATTTCATGTCTGCTGAAGCTAATTTAGAACAATTAGTTCAACTTTCTTTTTATTTTCTTGGAATAAAAATTAAAGTAAAGATTCACCTTATATATAAAGACATGAAAATCAGCAACAGTGTATGGTAAAACTAAAACCGATAAATAATACCCCTTTGATTTTTGAGCTGTAGTACTCCCTCAAGCAGTGAGCCCCGTGCATTGACTTATAATGTTAAGAGAATCGTTAAGATTATCAGTTTAACAATCAAAATTACGAGATATAAAAGGGAGATGAAGTTATGTTTGACCGTCTAAATATGGTCTTTCATCTATTCCTGTTCAATCTTATTACGAATTCTGGTCATAACATAAAAATAAATAAATAAATAAACTGCTAAATGTTTCTATTTTCTCTGTGAGAATGGACGCAGAAATTAATACCATCTACTTCAAATGAAAATTAACTTTTAGACAAATAAAAGTTGGTATATATATATATATAATATGATCATCCTCTCATGAATCTTTTGCACGCAAGACACCCCAGTTCTAAAATATATTGTATACTGAGCAGAATATAATTCGACCAATTAATTTTAAAAGTAATTAACGACTCACGTGTTATGCCGGCCACTTACTTAGAGCATGTGCAGCGGTTAGGCCCGGATCGAGGCTCGGGTTTCCGTTCCGTATTTTGCGAGCCCCGCGCCTTTCCGC
>JAYMSV010000713.1:0-15419 GCA_036897745.1 Erodium moschatum | reverse complement strand
GAGGATCGAAGCTGGGCCGGATCAAAGGATTGGACCGGGTCAGAGGGGTGGACCATCTGGGTCCCATAATCGGGTCGGGCCTTAGAACTTGGGTAGGACCTGGGAGAGTGGGAGGGCTGAATCGAGTTGGGTCCACTAGGTCGGACGAGATATCACTTACACCGACGGGGGGCTCTAAGCACCCTCGCCTCGCGGTATGAGTCCGAGGTGGTCCAGAGGGGGGTCAGTCGGTTTCACCGCCCCTCTAGACGTAAGGTGGAAGCGGTCCCACCAAAAGCCGGCACAGACGTTCTCTACCTGCTCAGAGGTCAACATTTCCGCGTTTAGGAGCCCTACCATTATCACTCAAGGGAGGACGACACACGCTGATTACCCGAGGGAGGTCCTAGTCCACCACTGCACATCTCCGCAATGGGTACGCTCTACCCTTGCCCTTTCGTCAGGAGCCGCTATATCGGTGTCACCAGACGCTACCGCAACAAATCCCCTCCAGACATGCTCCAAAGTTCGCGAGAGCACTCTACTTCCGGTCCATGTTTTTTACTTTTTGTTGATTTTATTTCTGCATAGCTTTCATTGCCACTACTCTCAATGTTTGCTCGTTTGTAAACATTCTTAAAGTTATAATATTCTCTCATTTCGCTAAAAAAAACATTATGTATTATCCACGTGCGAAAAACTGTATTATGTATTGTCCACGTTTTTAAATTACACTATCTTTTGATCACAATCGTTTACTTACAAAATTTGGAATATTCCGTTAAACTTATAGCATCTCCAGAAGGGAGTTGCAACTGGCTTGTTGCAGACGCTGCAACGCCTCCTGAAACGATTCCTGGACGCAAGAGGCGTTGCAGCGTTGCTTGTTGTAAGATCTTGCAACGACTGAAGATGGGTGATAGGGAGGCATAGTAGGAGAATTGAAGAGAAAATTGCTCTTGAGTTACCACTAGCTAGTAGTTACCACTGCAAGGGCTAGTAATAGAAGGGGTGGTTGGAGACCAAAAAATGAGGCTTACCACTAACTGCTGTTACTAGCTAGTGATTTATCACTAGAGATGTTCTTAGTTTAGCGAAATACATGCAGTTCACCCGGATAATACTTAATATAGTGTTTCGGATTGGACACTACATAATGTAGCTTTTTGTACATAAACAATACATAAAAATAGCTTAAAGCATGAACAATACATAAGGTAGTTTTTCCCATATAAACAATATATAACGTAGTCTTAACAATTAGCCCATATAATTGATGCCTTTTAAGAATGACAACCTGTACGGTTAAATGTTACTAGGACTACTAGGAGACGTTCAATCTCAAATAAGTGGGCGACACACTCTCGTGCGCGCCTTCTTTAAAGGCTCCCTTTATGTTTTGTGCTGTCTCTCTCGCACGCAGCTCTTAAACCTCAAAACGGGAAAAAAGAAAAGGTAACTGCTTTCGACCACCTCCACCGCCACCGCCACCGCCCCCGCCCCTCCTTCCGTCTCCATCTCTCTGCTTTCTTCTCCTCCTCCTCAATCCATACCCATTTCGTTTTATTTAATGATCGTTGTTCTTTTGATGTTTTCATATTGCCTTTAATCAGTTACCATGGTTTTGTTTCAATCTATTTTGGTCTCTAATCAGTTCCCATGGTTTTGTCCCAGTCTTTCTGTAGTTGATTAAGAATATGCTTATTTCGAATTATATTATGATCTGGTTCTGATTTCATATAGACTGGGAGCTGTTTGCCAATGATTGTTCTGATTCAGTGTAGGCATATACGGATCAGTTCTTATTAGGAGTGTGTATCTTATTCTTACTCTTCACACGTACTTCTCAGGTTTATGATTTTTAAGTTCTGCAATTGAAATTTGATTCAATGGTTGGGTTTTACTAGTTTATGGAACTTTTGGGATTTACCCATTTGCAATTTCAGTCTGAATTTCTGCTGCCAGACCAGATTAAGCTCAATTAGTTGTAATCTTAATTTTGCTATCCTTTTTTATGAAAAGGGGTTTCTCAAACCAGCTTGAATGGCAACAAACACTGACAAGGAAGCTCCCAAAAAGGTTTTTTCTTCTTTTAAGCACTCTATACATACATGGATACGCAACAGTTGAATGATAATATGCATCTTCATTGTCTGATACTATGATGTGTTTGCCTTGTATTATTGCAGAGGAGGTTCGCACCTAAAGCTCCACCGCGAAGAGCACCAAAGAGTGAAGTAAAAAAGTATGTGTCAGAACCAGTTGTGAAGAAATCCCATGTTTTTTCTTATACTAATTTATCTCAACTGTTGTTATCTCTCTATTTGTTGTTTTCAGAGAAGAGCACGATGACGCCGATAATGCTGCTGCTCAGGCTGCTTTGACCAGGAGTTTGCTGCGGGTTGGAAATATATATGTCTTTTCTCATGTTTTTCTTCCTCTTTGTTTGATTCAGTTTGCCTAACTTTCTCTAAATGTCATGTATAGCACAATTTCATGGACACAAAGCCTAAATTTGAAAGGAAAGGTAAGGTCTTTCTTTTCCTAGCTTCTGTCTTGATTAGAATCGTGCTACTGATTTGGTTTGTTATAGTTCTAAAGATTTGTACATGTCCATATGTTTCAAGTAGCATTTACATCGTATGATTTGTGCACGCCCTTTATGGTTTGGTAAAGTGTGTTTGATAGACATAGTGGGTACAAGAAGATTTTTTTTTTCTAATCACAGAAAAGTAGTAGCTATATTAGGGAATCTCCTGTCTATCAATCAAATGAGTTGTAGCAGATTTGTTCTGCTACAATAGAAACTTTTATAAATAAATATGGAACTATTTTGCTACGAGTTTCTTAAAATGTCCTTACATTGTACTCTTTAGTGTTTATAACTACCCGTCATCAAGTAGTTGCATTGCATCATGTTGTGTCTTCTTCAAACAATGATGCCATTTGGGGTCCATGTGCATACTATCAAGTAGAAAAGTTGGAGTATTATTTTCAGGAATCTTAAAAAATGATCCTTATGTCTTTTGTTAAAATCTCAAGCTGCACCTGTACAAGTTACTTTTGGCTCTGGGGCTGGATCAGCACAACTAGCACAGTATGGATTGAAGAACAAGGCTTTCAATGGTATGCTCTTTTGTTATTTTTCACTGCATGATTAGATTCTTGCAGTGCTTGACAGTTGCAACCGTGTTCCTGCAGGTGGTGACCACAAACCACCAAAGGAGGAGTTGTATGAAGATCCATGGGTGGGTTAAACTTTTCAAGCTCCTCTTTCTCTCACTCTCTATCCATGTTTTTTTTCCCAAGCTTACCTCGTTCTTGTCTCGATGCCTCTGTAGGATTATTACAGTCATTATCCTGTAACTCTTCCTATGAGAAGGCCTTATGCAGGGAATCCAGGTATTTCTATTTGCCTCTATATCAAATTAAATCTATTATGATTTAAATAAATCAAGACCATTAATCAACTTTCTTCCATATGCTACTTGTAGAACATCTTAATGAGCAGGAGTTTATCAAAGATCCAGCAACCACATCTTATGATGAAAACTCAACAAATCCAGCACTAGAGCTTGGTATAATGGTTGGTAATCAAATAAGGACATATCATATTGTATCTTCATTCTTAGGTGCTATGTAACTGAACGTTTTCTGGTTTGTTGATAGGAGGAGAAACTCGAACAAAGTCTGATCTTTTTTCAGTTACCATCTACTATGCCTACGGTGAAGCGATCAGCATCAGCAAATGGCAAAGAGGTAACAGATGGCTCAAAGCCACCTCCTGCTGGAGCACAAACCAAAGAGAAGATATGTCAATTGGGTGAACTACCACAAGGCTTCATGGGTAAAATGCTAGTGTACAAGAGTGGTGCTATCAAGTTGAAGCTTGGTGATACCCTTTATGATGTAAGTACAATCCATAGTAGACGTATTGTTCGTTCTTGCAAGATATAAAGATAATTAAGAATTTTTGTAACTCTAGATTTTTGTATCGGTGCAGGTTTCTACAGGCGTGGATTGTTTGTTTTCACAGGATGTTGTAGCTGTCAATACAGACGAGAAACATTGCTGCACTGTGGGAGAGGTCAACAAGCGTGCCATCATAACTCCAGATATAGACTCTGTCTTAAACTGTATGAATTTGGAATAGATTGGTTTATTTCAGATACAATTTTGATAAGTGAGTGAAACTGATAGCATTGCCCATTCCAAAATGGAACAAATAGGCGTTTTAGATGAGTTTACATTTTATTTATCAGAAACAGTCAGATTTGACTTCTTGGCTGCTTGCAAGTTGCAATAGAAAAACTAAGGAGTACCCTTTTTTCATGTTTGGATTCTTGAAATTTTATCTATTGGAGTTACGTGCAGTCCTTCACAAAGAAACATGATACGATACTGTCTATAGCTTCTCTAATTTATCGCATGAATACCATCTCTTGAGGCAAGAGACTATTATTTGTGCAGTACATAGGTCTTCTACATGTGAAATAGCTTACAATTTAGAGTTGGCGGAGCATAATATGAGCTCCATGCTCTGGTTGAAGAATCAACACAGTATTAGGAGCATGGGTGTAGGAAGGAGCGAGCTCGAAAGAGAAATGCTGCAGAATCATAGCTAAAGCCATCTTAGCTTCTATCAAAGCAAAGTTTTGGCCAATACAGATCCTTGGGCCCCAACTGAAGGGGAAGAAAGCTGTCCCAGCTTTTGATGCCTTGGAAACTCCTTCAGAGAACCTCTCTGGTTTGAATTCCTGTGCATCATCGCCCCAAAGATCATGATCATGATGGATGAGAAGTGTAGGTAATGTAACATCAACCCCCGGAGGTAACAAAATGTCTCCTATCTTTGTTTCCTTGTAAGTATGCTGATAGGATGCGATTGCTGGTGGGTATAGCCTCAGGACCTCATAAATTATCATGGTCACCTGCTGGTAAAATCTTAAAGTTAGCATTTTGACTTTGATTGCATATTGAAATGCTTTAACAATAGGAGCTTACAATCTTGAGATGGCTTATTGATTCAAAATCTGGTTCTTTGTTCTTGCAGGCTTGTAAAACTTCTTCTCTTGCCTTGTCTTGCCAATCTGGGTGCATGGCCAAGACTATCATGATCCATGCCAATAAGCTCCCGGTTGTTTCCTTCCCAGCCAGGTAAAATTGCTTGCATTCCTCTATCACTTCTTCAACTGTTAACGGATCGTCCTTTTTGTTGCCTGTAGTTTCCGGTGCACTGTTCTGGTTATTAGATTGTAAGAGAATGTCTAGCAAATCACCACTTCTCATGGAACTCTCCCTCTTCTGGATTATATCTCTGATCAATGCTTTTATCTCTCTGTCCAGTCTCTTTCTTCTCTGATTCTTCTTTGTGGGAACAAATCTGCATAGTTTGGGTTAGAAAAGAGTGGTTATGTCAAGAACCTGAAATTGACAGTGTATTCATTGATTAACCTGAAACCAGGAATGTAAAGGGTCTGCATAGCTTCAAGAGTTAAAGCTATCTGTTCATTCTGGAGCTCAAAGATCTTCTTCCCTTCCTGGAAGCTGCTTCCGAAAGCTGCCCGGGAAATGACATCAGCTACAAGCTTGTGGAGCTCAGGCCAGACATCAACTTCACAGGTTCCTTCAACCCCAACCATTCTCTTCCAATTCTCTATCATCTCCTTACAACTGATTGAGAACATTGGCACCATATCCTGCATGAGAAACTTGAATCAGAAAACTAAGGATTTGAACCAAAACTGAGTCTGAAATGTTAGGGAAAAGAACCTTGAGTCTGTCCAGATGAAAAGCTGGGTTGATGATCCTCCTGTGCCTGGCCCAATCCTCGCCTTCCAGAGTTGTAAGCCCCCTTGTTAGGATCAGGATCAGAGCGTTGAGTGGTGGCTTCCCAAAGTGACCAAGCTTGTTGAACAACACTTCCTTAACCAGTTCTGGGTCGTTAACAACCAGCCTTGGTGTTGTGCCTGCCCAAAAGTATGATACCTTCCCTGCACCGCATGAACAAGAAAACTCTAAATTCTAGACTCGAACTTGTTTACTTACAGGGATGAGTGTGTAGATGTTTAGGAGTTAAGAGAAGAAGAAAGTGATGATGGGTAACATACCATATTTCTGCACAGTTTGAAGAGTGAAAGGGTCGACTCGGGGAACGATATTGTGGTTGAGACTGATGGGTTTGGACCAAGCTTGAGTGATCAAACTGATGTACTCCTTCATGTCCCCAACCAGGAGCTTGTAGGGTGTGCCTCTGATGCCTTGCAGCTTAAGGTGCCTCTCTAGCTTCTTGGGCTTCCACCAGATGGAGTAGAAGACCTTCACTGCACAGCAGAGAAGGAGCAGAAGCAAAGAGAAACAAACCAGTAAAGTAGATGATGATGCCACTGTGAACTCCATTGTTGAAATATTGATGGTTCTGGTTCTCTATCTTATGGTGCTATATATACTTCTGTTTCATTCCTTGCATTCTTTGGTGTGAAATGAAGAATTGAGCTTCCAGGTCAACTTTAATTTTGTAATCATATAACAAAACTATTTAATTGCAAGAGTTTTGACTATAAACTTGGTGAGAAAGTTTAGTACCTTAAGATATCCTTACGAAACACGACTACATTATCAAAGTGTTTAGATTTTTGATTAGATAATAGGTCAACAAAAAATTATCTTAGGAAATTTAAGAAATACTCATTTGTCTATGAATGATAGAATGACTTGAGCAATTTCAAAGAGAAGTATAGTGAGATAGAAAACCTCTTGACGTGGCTGGGGCTACCTATATTACCTCAGAATGTATCTGATATACAATATTAGCATGTAATTTTAATCAATTTTTTTTTTGGAATAAAAAAATATATTCGATAATGAAGAACACATAATTTATTTTTAATCTGCTTGAGAAGAGCCCAGGGGACACCACCGTAATTAAGATTCAACTTGTCCCATATGAGAGGTCTTGAATTCGACCATGGGATAAGTGTACATTTATTATGCTATAAGTGTATGTTTTGTTACACTGTGAGAGACTGTACATCAGTGTGCATTTTGTTGTACTGTCGATGTTTATATTTTATTTGTTTGCCACATATGTTTTCATCAGATATATGTACGTGTATATCTTTTGTCGATATATAAAATCTGATATTATTTTAAAAAAAATTACAGGAGAAGATGCCCCCCATAACTTGGAGTGCACACTCATTTTGCTTGGGGAAAGGTCTGACATATACTATATATTATTTGAGAAGGATGAAATACTGATATTAGGTGTCTTGTAGAGGCCTGGAGCTAGATCATAGCCCAAATGACTAGGCTCAGAACACTTGAAATTTGGGCTTGGCCCACTATGAGTTGGATATTCTGAGCTCACTCCTCCGGCGCCGGAATATTGTATGCATGACACGATATTGATTTTTTCTTCTTCATGGAAGTAAAGAAGAGAAGAGCGAAAGCAAAGACTCGCCGACCTTACATTTTAATAATATCATTATAACTATTAGAATAATCATCTTTATTAGCTTGATATTCTATAGCAGTTATGATGTATTAATTTCAACTGCTATATACATTTCGGAAATGACGGCGGCACCTTCTCCATGGACGGTGGCTGGAGGACGTGTTTAGTTCAGCGGTGATCGGTGCTGAGGGCTTTCGGTGTCTTCGTGGTGGTGCGACACCGGTGGTGCAGCGAGCGGCAACGAGATTGTTATCGAGAAGCCTGGTTTTGTCTGGACGAATGGGACGGCGATCTGTGATTCGACGTTGGGACTGAGAGGCTCAGACAGTGCGGCGGGGGTTGTCAGGCGACGGTAGATTCAGGGGTCCGTGGGACATCGTTTGGCTGGCGGAGGGTTAGTCTTCTCTTTCTCTACTCTCGTTTTTGTTGTTTGTTTTGGATCCGGTATCGACTGGACTTTTGAGTGCCGCGAGTTTTGGCATGAAACTACCGGGGGTTGGGGAAATCGGCGACTGTCGAATACCTTAAAGGTGTGGCGGGTCAATGCCGGCCGCATGTGGTGTTCCTTTACTAGACTTTTGCGCCAATTGATCGACTTGGTACATTACAACTACAACTCGGTTATTCGGGAGTCTTGTGTGGTGACGTTTAACGGACATCGGGTGGTATGATGATGTTATGGACGAATGAGGTTGAGGTCACCATTTTGGGGACCGGTAATCGACACATTGACACCCGAATTCTGGGGGCTAGGGTGGAAGAGTTCTGGTTGATAGGGGTTTATGGTTAGGCCCAACAGGAGAGACGCCGGAAGACTTGGGACTTATTCCGTTCTTTAGCCAGTCCTCGAGACAGATGAGGGGACATGTGAGCCTTAATGGAAGATTTCAATGACATCCTGCATTAGAGGGAAAAACGAGAGGTATCCCTTACCTGACAAGGTTGATTACAGAGTTTGCTTATGTGGTGGAGAAATTAGCGTTGCATGATCTACCTCTGCAGGGTTATGAAAACACCTGACTGAGTGGTTGTGAGACAACTACACGAATGGAAGAACAATAAGACATGGATCTCTTCTCTGGTCCTCTATGGGAGTCTTGGCCAACTGTATGTATGGAGGATGTGGGCATCTCCACGTCTGGTCACTTACCCATTTTACTTGATACTAAGCCGAAGGTGGCCCGGAGGATCGGGAGACAGTTTGAGAACGTGTGGGCGGAGAATCCGAGGTGCTAACACCTGATCCAATCTTTCGGAGGCTCGGGGGTTGATTAATCGATTCTTGATAAGACATCAGAATCGGGGTTAGCCTTGGAAAAACAAGGCTTCAACCTTTCTTCTACTAGAAGTACTGGTCCACCGTTGGAGATGATGTGGTCAACTGTGTCCGAACGGTATTCCCCGGACCTATTCTTGTTTTGCATAGAAGGACGAGCCCGTCTGCTTCAATCGACGTAACAACAAGGATTGATTGATGGGGTTAAAATTGAGGCCACTACCCCTACCTTGTCTCATCTCTTCTTTGCCAATTACTACTATGTCTACTTCAAAGCATCCCATCTAGAAATAGGTACGATACAGAATCACCTAAGAACGTTTGAGGAGGCGTCCGCGCAGATGGTGAATCTTAGGAAGTCGTCGTTGTTTTCCGACACTAACACTCATCCGGATGCCCAGGTAGAAGGGGTCTGGCTGTTGGGAGTTCCGGAACTTAAGTGTCGTCACCCTACCTAGGGTTCCCCAATCATATGGGTAGAAGCAGAAGACGAAGTGTGCAATACATTCTGGAACATCCAGAAGGATTTCAACACGGTCTTTCTGGGAAAGCAGTTGTGGAAGTTTATGACGGACGAAACCAAACTTGTTACACGAATCATGAAAGCACGTTACTTCCCAAACTCATCTACTCTGCAAGTGTGAAGTAGGGCTCAAATCATATCTTCATTTGAAAGGGTAGCGTTCGGGTCAGAATCTCCTTAAGGAAGGATGCAGAAAATCAATCGCCCCCGGAAGTACCACATCTGTGTTGTTGCAACCATGGCTAGTAGGCTTCGACCCTCTAGATCTCTTCGTACGCCTCACAACTAGACCATCGGCGTGTCGCATGTATCATGACGTGCGAGGCTCGTCTGTGGGATGAGGAGGTAATTCGAGACCTGTTTAATGAGCGAGATGCTAGGGCCATTTTGACGGTTCATATTAGTGCCATGGCTTCGACTGACTCGTGGTATTGGGTGGGGGAACCTATGGGTTGTTAATGCAGGGGTGGTATACCCATTCCTCCGCTCAAAAATTTGGGGAAAAATATGGGACCTGGACGTCCTCCCCAGGGTCCACAACTTCCTATGGAGGACTTGTGCAGGATGTCTCTATGTTGTGACTCGCCTTCAGGACCGCATGGTGGATGTCTTAGCCTTATGTCTATTGTGCTAGGTGGGAGTTGAATCAAAGTTACATTTGTTAGTCTCTTGTCCAATGTCAATCGATTATAGGAGCAAGATCGTCTTCTTACGACCAACCCATAAAGGCAACATGAAGGGTTGGCTCAAGGAGGTGCTGGCACTGAATCTGGCAAACCAGGGAGTCCTCATTGGCTTCATGGTGTGGGAAATCTGGAAGGTCATGATTCAAAAAGCATGTGATGATGTCACCCCGGTCGCCACGTCGGTGATCCACACGATTAAACTTCTCGATGCGGTATGTACATTTAGATACTAAACAATAAAAGGATTTGAACTTCGAAATAAATATATATTTATATGTTTATATACGTATTTATTTTCGTTTTTTGAATTCAATTAACAGAAGGGTTTGAATTTCTGAATTCAAACTTTGACTATTTTTTGATAAGCAATTTTTTATTCATCTTCATATATGGAGATTACGTACAAAGAGGAGCCAATCAATCTGTAGGGATTAAAGTTCACAACAGCGAAAACAGAACAACGAAAAAACCCATAAAGTTGACACCACAAGGTAAGGCACTGTAAAGACCCGCCTGCTAAAAACACACCCACCGACTTAGAGTACTAAATTCCGGGCAACCTTCATGCCCGACCCTCTTTTACCGAGTAGACACCAACCCGACACAGTCAACCAACCCGCCCAATCAGCTTCCAACTGTTAGAATATAATTATAAGTGAGCCTTCAACTATCAGCTTAAGCTTTTAGTTGAGTTGGTACTCTAATATGGTATTAGAGCTTGATACCTCATGGACCAGGGTTCAAACCACATTCTCTACAAAAGTTCTTATTTATTCCCTATTTATCAAATTTGTCCTAAATGGGCTAGTATCTGTCTTCTCAAATGGGCCCATCTCCTCTTCCAAATAATTCACCTCCAAACCCGTAAACGGGATTGTCCGTGAGGGCACGTGTTAGAATATAACTATAATTGAGCCTTCAACTATTAACTTGAGTTGCAGCAGATAAACAATACTGTTGTACGCCAAAAAGTACCTTGTATTGACCAAAAGGTGACATACCCAACCAAACTTTGTCTATTTTTGAATTCAATAATGGGCCTACAATTTTTCCACGATGGTTGGTACTTCGTAACCATTTTTGAATTACGTTTCAGAGGTTAAGCCATGATTTTGAGAGATGTTCAATTGAGAAAAATACAGAGAAAATAAAGAAGAAAAACGAGTGAGAAAAGAAGAGTTTCGGAGTTAGCGCACAAATTTTTGGGAGCACCTTATTGGTGTAGAGATCTGTAGAGGACGGATCCCATTGGAGATGTCTCGACCACAAGAAGCATAAGCGTTTTATCAGTTCATGTCTCTAACCAGGCTCAAATCCGAAAGAGGTAACAAGTTTAAGATTTTTTCTCCGTTAGTTCATACGAATTACATGGATTCTAAAGGTTTATGGGGATTTTCTTTAATTTCTATTGTTTATTTTATATCCTAGAATCCTTCAGATGTCAGCTGACTAATAAATAAAATATTCCATTCGTTTTTGCTAACAGATACTTGTGACTAAATATTTAGGTGATATAAAACATTTAGAAGTATATGAAACTATGAAACACATGACCAAACTATAAGGGTACAAAAAGTATTTAACTCATTTTATTATGTACTACATAGTTGAAGGCATAAAAATAGAAAATGAAAGAAAATGTCGAGAAGAAAATGGCATGCGGGGTGTAGAAATATAAATTTCAAAACCTTAAACGAAGACAGTGATGTGCATTAACACAACCATCCCCCATTCTGAATTTCTTTTTTTTTTTAAAAAAATCATTAATTCCTAGCCGCGATATGGATTCAGCTCTTTATAAGTTGGATGACTAAACAGAAGTTTTCAAAAATTCATAATTTTAAAATGAATATGGAATTAGACTTAACAGTAGAATTGAGACAAGATGGATTCAAAACCATGAATATTTTTGTCATTTAACTCTAAAATCTAAATGGGATTTGAAGTAAAAAAAACAAAATTATAGTCTAATGACTCTCCAAGCAATGTCCAAATAGAAGTTTTGACTCTAAATGTATCATAAGATATCCTTACAAGTAAATCGGAATAAAAAAAAGCACAAGCAAAGTTTATTTCCTCGTGTTGAGATATTTGAACTGATTATCAAGATTGATTGTCTTCAAACTAACCCAAGTACAATAAACATACAACATTCAAAGCCTAGCTATCAGTAACACAAAGAAACAAGATCAATTACACAGAGAATGCTGCATAGCATAGGCCACAGCCAAATGTGTTACTATCCGCAGCACATTTGTATCACAACTTAGATGAAAACAAAAACAAAGTTTACACATCAATCCACATTCCCAGACTTCAAAGTTGAGTAATGAAGCTGGAGGATAGAGGAAATTATTTGCAGTCCAAGGCACTGATACCGACCATCATCCTGCTGCGAAAGTTGTAGCTGCTCTCCCGATATTCCTCACATGTACTTCAAGGGGCAGAAGATGATACTCTATACCGATCTCTTCAAACAATTCCTTCAGCTTCAGCACAAGTTCAGATCTCCTGATGCTCTTTTGCAAGTAATCCTGAAAGTTCATGGTGTGTTTAACATAAAGCACCATTTTCATCTTGTTCACATTCTCAATCTCCTTAACCAACAAAGTAAAGTCATCTTGCCAGTGATCGGGCCTGCTCTCCAAGTATCTGAACCAAAAAAGGA
Source organism: Erodium moschatum (assembly GCA_036897745.1). NCBI lineage: Eukaryota > Viridiplantae > Streptophyta > Magnoliopsida > Geraniales > Geraniaceae > Erodium > Erodium moschatum. Next base: position 2,831 of record JAYMSV010000713.1, on the reverse strand, counting down.
GAACTCAGTAATGAAATATCATAACATGTTCACTGTGATCATAACAACATATAATAAGGAGCACAAAGGTGATGACATACTCTTGTATCTTATCTTTCAGATCCATAATACTTTTAGACGAGGTGGAGATATGAATATCAAACAGCACGGAGTCATCCATCTCTGGACTTCTGTTAAAATTGCTGATAGGTTTGGTTGACAGAACTGAATTTGGATAGAAAACCTTTTCGCCGTCATATCTCAAAAAGATTGTTGTCAAAATGTTCATCTCTTCCACAACCATCTGCTAGGTTTGACTTCAGATTTATAAAGAGAGCAAAGTACAATAAAGATAGAACTACTAAAAACTAGTAAATCACCTGTACTCCATCAATTACACAACGGTCGTGTACATCAAATGGGTGCATGACAAACACAAATATGAGGGCTTCAAATACAGTCTTAGCTGCATTACCAAACATAAATGCAGCTAACAGAAGCTGAGATGAAATCAACACGATTATTTGGGTTGTTAAGAAACCCATCATAAGCAACCACACAAGAACAGCCAAAATAAGCACAACAACTGAGAGAAGCCTGTTCAGCTCCTCTATGGCTGTTTTGGTGTCATTCAAGGAGTATGTTAATGATTTGCGTTTAATATAAACACTAACCTGCATCAACATAGATAAAAAGGGTCAGTAGACCCATGATAAGGCCCCTAATTCATGCGAATAGCCGAAGATCATGATATCACAATAATTTTATATGTACAGGACAAAGACCCACCAACCAGTTTTTGAAATCTGAACTTTCAATCTTTTTTGTTTCTGAGGCCCCAAAACATTTAAGCAGAGTGTCCACGTCCTTCTTTTGCATGAATTCTAACAGTTCATTCTCCTCCATATACCTATAATAACATATAAGAAGAATTATTCAAACAACAATTTAAAACCAATGAAAAATTGCAAGAACTTTGCCAGTCATATAAATGTTCTTACTTGGCCCCGGGTTTAGCCACATTTTTGAATATCCGATCAGCAGCAGCTTTTGCTTGCTTCTCACTATCAATCTTTTCCTTCTGCAGCTTACCTTTGTTGTTCTCATAACTCTCTAGCATGTCAGACTCAATTGACAACCCCGAACAAATTATAATGTCAACCAACCCTTTCATGGTCCAAGCAGAAACTTTTCCGGGCTTCACTTTATTTAGCTTGCCCACATCAATTTCCTCTTCTCTTTGTTCCTTTGTGTTTATGAAACACAAAAGGCCCTTACAACATATTGATTTCCTATTTTCAACCTCAGTCGTTTTAGTCACCGAGAGGATCTTAACAAAGTATTGATGAGAGATAGATTCCCGAATCCGTTCAAAGAATATGCTGCATTGGTATTTAGAGCCTACTATTTTTACAAATAGAGTCTTGAGAAGCCATATAGCAGCGCCTATGAGGAGAGCAGCGAGAGCTCTAGTAACATAACTTAGAATCCTAGTGGTGTCCTTAGATCTCTGGACCCCTCGGTTGAGTAACAAAACCCAAGCTAAGAGAACCAAACCCAACCAAATGAAAACCTGAACACTAGTCTTCACCCCATAAACGAAATATAGAACCTTCTCCCTAAGCAAGAAGGTCTTCTCAATGAAGAAAACCACAACATTGATGGACCAAGCTGAAAATAATCTACCATAGAAGATAACCATTACCAGAACACACCATTTCCACAATCTCAAACCCCAGATCACTTTATCTTCCAAGGTGTCCACAGTCAAGCTAGAAATCAAAACACCCATAATACACACAAATATAACAAACCTCAAGACACCAACTTTGTTGCCACATACCTTGGACTTTGCAGTGGTGTAGACCCCTTCATCATCTCCCTCATTATCCACTGATCCGGTCAACGGCGTTTTTAAAGCAGATGGGGTTGATTTCAAACTTCCCTCCAAGTTGGGATTCACCAATGTTGTCTTCCCGTCCCCTGATTTAGGTTCACGAGGACTCGGCGGTGGCTCAGCGAACCTCGAGTTTTGCATGGAGAGCGAGGTGCTCGGAAAAGATCGAGTCGGCTTGGTGGTGATTTTTGGAGGTTTAATGGGAGTTGGGTTTGTAATTTCCACAAACGGCGAAGGAGAAGAAGATTTTCCCGGTTGGGGTTTGGGTTCCATATCTTCTCTCGTACTCGCAATCATCAGCACGACGTCGTCCGTGACCTTCTTCTCTGCCGCGCCTCCTCCATTCTCCATAACCGCTTCGACTTCAAAACCGGTTTGAAAATTCAGGTGGTACAAACTGAAATTTATAGATCATTTATCATGTATGTACTGATTTAAAGTATTTAATTTTGGTAACGCTCGATCAAATACTAAACTTACACGCGTCTCAAAATAAAAAAGAAAAAGAAAATTTTAATCGTTTCTCACACTTTGTTTTTTTCGACAGTCAAAATAAATATTTTGTTACAAATTACCGTTATGTTTAGGATACAATTTTTACCGTTATATTTGTTACAACAATACCCCTCACACAGACTGTCATCTTTTTTTTTATGGAGTAGGGTTAACATGTATAGTCCCTCGTTACACACTAATGTAGATCACCACCTAGACCATGCAGCAAAAGAAATGCTATGTGACCCAAGCTAACCCAGACCCCGAAAATAGAGTACAACCCTCAGGAAATGTACTAGGTAACGAAGCATTGACCACGCATAACCAAAGTCAAATTGTTTTTTTTTTTAATTTAAAATTGGTATTTCATTGAAACGATGGAATCAGAACAATAGTTAGCATATGTCTTATATTTACTCTGCTAGGGCTTCCATGCCACCTGCAGGGGCGGCGGCTGCTT